>JAHWFP010198893.1:23704-40919 GCA_023313725.1 Lithobius niger | reverse complement strand
GTGCGCCTTTCTTTTATCCAGTAATATTGATACCATTCATCACTGGAAAATGTAAATGAAGTGCGACTTTAATAAATTCCCCCACTTTTTAATATCCGTAGTGGAATTGGGTTTTGGAAAATTAGCATATACGTAATAGCCTGGAGCAGTCATTAAAATTAACGGGGGCCGCGTTTGTGCAAAACTGCGTGTATTGGGGGGGTTGGGAGGGGTCGGGGGAAATGACGTAAATCGTTCCTCGTAACTTGACTTGCACCTACTTCATTCTGGTTGGTGTGCTAAACCTGACGCAAGGCTTACATTGTAGTTGATTAAAAGTCTTGATGTGTTTATAGTCCTCACATAAACGTTTTCGTAATAAAACTTTCTACCTCGGTAGCGTAGATTTGACGTTTTATAAAGCCCCTTTGTTTGCGCGCTTTTGTTTTTAATGTGTTTATATGAAATGTGTACTTAAAAGTGTGTTTCAACTGAAGGGTTGCTAGCGGGCGGCGAGAAGTTTATCAACGCGTACGTTCAAGTTGGGCTTTAAATGTACATACATTCCTCCCAACGCCATTTTTTCTCGATCCTACACATTAAGTACGGCCCCAAAGGTCTATTTACTTACCGTTAGTCAATCCCTTGCTAAAAATCCCTTTTTTAAATGTGGCGTCTACGAGATTTTCTGTTGAATATTGGGAACTAATTTAATACCAACTTGTGTGTGTGCATGTACTAATTTTTAATCGTTTGCTAATAATTACCATGAGATCGAAAATCTAAAAGACTAATGCGGTAAAAATTAAAATTATTTATGCCAATAGATCGCCGAAGAAAAATTATAACATACTAGCCTACGAAATTATAAAGTGTGATGTTAAAATACGGAAATCTTTCCAGTTTGCGATAACACAATTTTTTTGCGTTCATGTTTCGTCTACTAGCCCATGGCTAACTGAGACAGTAGCTGCGTTTCTCACTGCGAACTATCTCAGTTGACCTTGTATTACTACGGCGAGTCTCGCGAAACGGTGCGATTGTAACATGCGCGGGTGGCGATCTGCGCGTGGTGTTATAAGACAGGCGGAATGTACCTTTAAGAGCAATTCCAATTCAAATGAGTAAAATTCAATGCCAACCAATTCATTGTCATGTTTCAATTCAGGTCAATTCGCCATTTCAAGAGTCAATTCCGATCAATTACTTTGTATTTTTCATTCTGACAAATCAGTTGTAATTCACTGAATTCCTGTTGGTAAGCCCAGACGTAAGTCCAATCAATTTCCGGCCGAGTCAGGAAAAATTTTGACCAATTCCATTCAATTCCACCCAATTCAAGATTATTCCAGCACGATTTTGGCTAAATTCTGGCAAAATTTTCGAAAATTGTGGAAAATTTCACTCTTTTGGTGAATTTGAGGCTGAAATTTAGACTTGGATTTTATAGAATTGGCCTGAATTCCGTCTACAATGCCACTTTAATCAACGTAGGTCAAATGTTTCAAATAGAATCTTAAAGGGGTTTTGCCATCAAATGACAGGCTGCAGATTCTGTGGAGCGGCGTCAAGTGACGTCATATTGGCTACGAGACACATTTGGAGGTAATAGCTACAAGGTGCACTAGATTAAAATGTAACGGAAAAAACGACACTTCTAGTCAAGACAGTGCTTTGACAGCGGATTTCTTAGGCTTAAAAGAACGTTGTTTTCTCCAACAACAAAAATCGCGCGTTATAGGCTAAAGAAATCTAGTCTAGCAGCATTGGCTTCAATAAGACGATCTTCCTTTCTCCCTCCAGTGCTCCTTGCAGCTAACCCAGTTACTGGCTCCTCCATAGAGTTACACACAATAATACTACGTCGCATCACTGCCCTATACCCGCCATTTACCACTGTCTAGTTCTGACTAGTCCTTACTTTCAACACTAGCGAAGAAAAACACAAATCAATTTTTTTATGAAACAAACAAGCCGCATGCCTCTTTAATTATTGAGTGTAAAGTTGGTGCGCCCACGTGCACCAGAGAGCAAACGGTAAAGTTAAGCCTAACGACATCACGGGCGCATTTTTCTATGTATCGACCGTTTTGAAACGCAGAATTTGAACCGCTAGATGGGGGGGGGGGGCCCCATCTAGTGATAGTGATATCGTTAACCTTGAACGCTTGGTCCCTGGTGCACGTGGACGCACCAGCTTTACACTCCGTAATTACGGAGGCACATGGCTGGTTTGTTGCGTAAAAAGAAATTTCTTTGCGCTTTCCTTCGCTTGTTGAAATCAAGTGCTACATAGAACTAAATAATGGTAGACGGCGCTAGATGCTGCAGCCTGTCAGCCAGCGGCGCGTCTTAAAGGTGCGTCTCAAAAATCCTTTCAGTGTCATGCAGGAGTAACTGGTTGCTAGGAAACTGGTTGACTAGAAAACTGGGAGAAACTAGCCAAAAAGGCTCCACGGGCACTGCAAAAAAATCGAGCCATTTTCTCAGGTTGTTGTCTGATAAATTCACAAATCCTCCAGTCGCGTCGATGGTGTGATGTCACTTCCTCTCTTTTGTTTTGAACTCCCCTTGAGTTTGCCGAAGTCTGCTTGTAGTAATTCTGGAAGTTACAGATTGAGTGACGTAAGCACACTTTGCGCAGTCGGCAAGCGCATGACGTCACGTGTGAACCCAAACCGAGTATTTTCGTTAGTTCACCTAAGGGTGTGTGTTATTTTCTCACATCTAGAGCCTAGACAGAGCTAGATAGCGGCAAATGGCTATAGATGCTGTAGCTTGTCATTTGGTAGCAATCCCACTTTAAGGAGGCCATTTAGCCGAGAATGCATTAATACATGCATGCGCACATTAGCTTAATAACTACCTTCAAAAGCGATCAATAATATTTTAATAATACAGCAGCAAGGTTTCACGTGGACTATGCACCACAGCAACGATGTGGTACCAAAATCGTAGGAAAAGCTTGTTTGTGCTCCTTTCCTGTTTTTATTTCGATTCAGTTACAGGATGTCTACCAGCTAGGAAAGTCGGGAAAAAGTCAGGAAATTAGAAAGACAGTCAGGAAATTGGATGTTAGGAATTTTCACCGCTTCTAAGTGAGGACGACGTTTCTCTTAAACAGGCTAATGTTGGGTAAAATAAATGTTTCGAACTACGCTTGGGTAACACGTAGTATATGTTAACTTTGATTCGGCTTGGTTTCATTGTTATAGGGCAGTGACACGACGTAGTATTATTGTGTATAACTCTATGGTGGAGCCATTAACTGGGTTAGCTGCAAGGAGCACTGGAGGGAGAAAGGAAGATCGTCTTATTGAAGCCAATGCTATTAGACTGGATTTCTTAAGCCTATAACGCGCGATTTTTGTTCCTGGAGAAAACAACGTGTTTTTTAAGCCTAGAAATCCGCTCTCAAAGCACTGGCTTGACAAGAAGTGCCGTTTTTTCCGTTACATTTTAATCTAGTGCACCTTGTGGTTATTACCTCCAAATGGTGTCTCGTAGCCAAAATGACGTCACATGACGCTGCTCTATAGGCCTAGTAGGGGAAATTAGGCCTAGCTGAGCAACCACGTGCTGTTTATCACACACTTTTTACTATACGTTATGCGTTTAGAAGTGCTTCTCGCACGATAAAATAGTAAACACCATGACCACCGATCCATAGCTGAATCTGTTAGTAGAGCCGTTTCATTTTTAATATTTTGGTAATTTTTTACGGATTAGGCCTATCCACCTTTGCACTCTTACTGCGTGTCGCGGAAAACACTTTTGCGTATTTCGCGGTGGACATAAATCTGCTTGCCATGTGTTTACTTTTGCGGTTTGGGTGGAAAACGGTAGTGTGGGAATTTTGCAGCGGGCAACACATTTTCCTCCCCCCCCCCCCAAAAAAAAAAAAACCTGGCTTTCTCTGGAACCCTTAGCTGGGAGTAGCCACCATCAAGGTTTTCTCTGAAGAGTAAAGGAGTCAGGAAAAAGTAGAAACGTCAGGAATTTCAACATGGTTTTTTTTAGTAGACACCCTGAGTTAGACCTTAGCCTTAAAGGGCAATTACATTCATTTTTACATGCATGTTTGACTTTTGGATGACTTACACAATAACTAAACACAAGAACTGCGGTAAGAATACGTTACGTACATCCGATATAACAATTTAATTACTGCATCACCAAAACACGACACGGAGGTCGCCACTGTTTTGCTGGAACGCCCAGAAATTAATAACGACAGACTGATCTCTTCGATTTCGACTCGCAGCCGATTGAGATAGCTGTATTGACTGTGAGGAGCACAAGCGTCTGACGGCCTTAGCTGTCCGCTACACTGCCAGCCAGCTAAGGCCGTCAGACGCTTGAACTCCTCACAGTCAATACAGCTATCTCAATCGGCTGTGAGTCAAAATCGAAAAGTGACATCTGTCGGCATTAATTTCTGAGCGTTCCAGCAAAACAATGGCGATTTCCGTGTCGTGTTTTGGTGATGCAGTAATTAAATTGCTATATCGGACGAACGTAACGTATTCTTACCGCAATTCTTTTGTTTAGTTATTGTGTAAGTGATCCAAAAGTCAAAAATGCATGTCAAACTGGATGTAATTGCCCTTTAAAAGGCATCCCACGCGTAAATAGTTTCTGTAAATTTAGATGAATGGATGAAAAACGTGTCACCCTGGAAGAACAATACAAGGAACACGAATGAGTTTGCTGCATTTACATACATTTGACCAGGATCTTTTGAATACAGACGTGGACGTATCCATGCTGTATCGATGGCTTCATATTCCATCGCAAATCACGAGATCATCTGGGATAAAAGCTATGGGTTTTCTTTCCTGCCCCTAGGCCGCTTGATTCAACATTGCAAGAATGTTATTTTACCAAAGCAACGCTGAAAGCGTTTTCTTATCGGCATGAGCGTCAATTGGCGTTGAAACACGTGATTTCTATCCCAGTCGACCTTGGCTTGAAGAAGCCATCTCTTTCCTCGCTTTAAGTTCGTTCAGCGCCGTTTCACACCTATTTTAACGTGGGCTTGCCCAGAAAATAGTTACACTCAGTCGTTCCATAACCCAAAACGGGCGAAGGAAGCGCCATCGATTCAGAACTTCCACGTCGTGTAATCGTATACCCAACTAAATACCGACAATTGGTACTTGATTAATGCTCGTTAGTGCTCAAAAATTAAAATTAGTGCTCATTCAATAAAAGAATTATAACACTTTCAAAGGTTCTGCTGGATCAGTTCGGTACCGCCACCTTTGTAAGTGTTCTAATCCTTCTAGAGTAGCGTCATGTGACGTCATTTTGGCTACGAGATAGCATCTGGAGGGCATAGCTACAAGGTGCACTAGATTAAAATGTAAGGAAAAAAACGGCACTTCTAGTCAAGACAGTGCTTTGAGAGCGGATTTCGTAAGCTTAAAAGAACGTTGCTTTCTCCAACAACAAAAATCGTGCGTTATAGGCTTAAGGAATTCAGTCTAATAGTATTGGCTTCAGTAAGACGACCTTCTTTTCTCCCTTCAGTGCTCCTTGCAGTTAACCCAGTTACTGGCTCCACCATAGAGTTATACACAATAATACTACGTCGTGTCGCTGCCCTATTGAAAGAGCACTAATTTTAATTTTCAAACACTAATCGGGCTCTATAAACTGGGACGTGTTTGGAGCCGTGCAGTGACGGTGGTGCTGATGGATCAAATTGGCACCTCTTTGATGGAGCATTGATGGAGCTGGTGAGGGAGCATGTAGTAATTTTATCGTGTGCACTCCCTCAATCCCTACGGGCTACTGGATTTACGTAATAGTGCAACTCTGAGTTACATAAGGACGTCAACAAGGAGAAGGAAGCAAGCACCTTTAACATCAAACGAACTCTCTTTTTTTCCCCGTTTATTGGTGCACGTGTGACGTGCCTGAATTATCCGTTGTAATAACTCCGAGTGCTTCCAGGAAATCGATCCGTTGTGTGTTTTAGCACTAAACTCCAGTTCCAGATTTAGTTTTCGGTCGAGGGAAGTTTGCCGGAAAGGAGTGAGTGCTAAATCGCACAAAATTATAGATTTCGTAAACCCACAAGTGGCCTTCGGTGTGAAAATATTTTTCTTTCCACAAAACGATTCTTACTAGGTTCGACATCAGAATTTATTTATTTACGAAGTATTAACAGTCAACGTTGAAAATAAACTTAGTTTGGAGTGCACCTCCATCGATGTTACCGATGTGTTCGATTTTAATATGTTTAGAATTTACAATGTTTACTCGATTTGGCGCAGCGTTACTAGCACCCGTCGCATTCCGTCATCCAACCAGTAATTTCGTTTGCTTTGGCGTTTGTATGTTGCATTTAGGCCTAAACCTCGTTTGTATTCCCCTGATTCACCAAGTTCCCCCGCATCCTGGTGAGAAACATCTTCGTGTTTCCGTAAAATTCCGACAATTCACGAAAATGACCTCGTTGCCCTTATTTGGGCATAACTACTCAGAATCCTGACGAGAAGCAGCTTCGTGTTTCCGTAAAATGACGGCGGTGAACGAAGGTGAGTCATTTCCCTAATATAGAGCAGCGTCATGTGACGTCATATTGGCTACAAGAGAAATAGCTGCAAGGAGCACTAGATTAAAATGGAGGGTTAAACAACGGCACTTCTGGTCAAGGCAGTGCTTTGAGAGCGGCTTTCGTAGGCTTAAAAAACCGTTGTTTTCTCCAATCCTTTATGCTGCTAGGTTGTAATCGGAAAAGAAAAGATTCCACTTGCTTAAAAATGTCAGCAACTGCCCACAAATCGCCAAAAAATCGCACGTTATAGGCCTAAGAAATCCGCTCTAACGGCATTGGCTTCAGTAAGGCCCCCTTCTTTTCCCCCTCCAGTGACCCTTGCAGCTATCCCAGTTACTGGCTCCAGCATAGAGTTATATACAATAATACTACGTTGTGTCACTGCCCTGCTCTAAGTGAGATAAACTGTCAAGATCTGTGGTATGTTTGTCGGTGACCAATCAGTGACAAGTAAAGCTACAATCTACACCATTAAAGACGTTGCGTGTACCTCTACTCCTCTGGAACCAAGGCACTTACGAAGATGGAAGTAGGACCAAACGAAAGTTAATTAAATTGGGCTTCGGTTAGGCCTATTCTCATCGCTGTAACTTGATGTTATGACCCTCAAATACGTGAAAGAACCTGAAAAAGCAACGTCAGAATTTTTTTTTTACTCTCATGATGTTTGTTCGTGACGTCATGGTAAGTTCAGGCAAACCTTCTCGAACAAAACAAAATGACCTGGAAAAGGGTGCACGCAAAAAATAACCTAAAACTTATTTTGCATCATACTACAACATATAGATTTTAAAATTGGTTTTGTATCAACTAACTTGATGCTTAGAAAAATCAAACCCATAAACCTGATTTTAAAAGGGTGTCAAACATTCGTGTTTATGAAGCACGGAGATGCGTGGATTGAGCGAGCAAAGCGAACGATTTCTACGTAAATTAAACCTTTTCAGTGTGAGTCTCGCTTTCAAGTGCTCTCTCAATCTTTTATCTCTCACCTTAGTAGACTACTTCTGGAGGAGTAGACGAACAAACGGGCAAACAAAAATACAAATCGTATGTTATGAATGATATAGATGAAATGCAGGCGTGATAACGAATGTGATGAACGAACCGTGAGCAATAGTTGCAATTAGTTTAATTGCGTCGAAAAAGTCAGTACATCGATTTTGTGATGCTCTTGGAATCAAAGAAACTGCATGAGGCGTGGATCGACGCCAATGGAGCTAGTCTGTATAAATATGAAGCAAAAGGGTCCGCTGTGGTCTTCAAAGTGGCAATCGTGAACTTTCTTGTGTATGTCGTTTTGCGGTAAGAAAACAAAAAATCTACCTTTGAGTTTCTCTTAGAAATAGACTAAGGCTCCAAAACTTGTTGCCGTCAAACTCCTCACTCTTGACAATTCAGAATTTTTCCTCCCTCAACTTCTCGAAAACGAATTCATCCATGTGTATTCATTGACGCGACACCGAAAAGGTGTTCGCGATGAATGAGCGACGCTTTTCATCCGACCTGCAGCATCGATTGAAGCCTGGAAAATGTTTTTACACCGATGTGAATTGATGTTTTCATCTCAGGAGCCGAACGGGGGACGCGGCGGAGCTGACTGGCTGTCGTCTCGCTCATAATAATACGCTTTGCGCCAGCGAGAAAGCCGAATTGATTACACGTTGCTTGTTGCGTGCTATACACCAGAGACGGGCTCACTTAATTACTGAGTGCGGTGATGAAGACTTGATAAGAAGAAAAAATCGGAGGGGCCATTGAAACCTGGCTGGCTGCAGTTAAATTGGATTAGACGTTGCTTATTAAAAGATGGGGACTCGAAATGCTGCGTTTACTTATCCGCTAAGTGTTTATATTGGGAGGCGTAAATTTGGTTAAAGCGTAGCATGCCATCTTAAGGTTGATGTCTTGTAGTCAGCGAGCAGGGTAGTTCGTACGCAGCCATGGATTCGCCGATATGTCGTCAATTTTGAGGATCGAAATTCAAACATGGAAAACCTTGAAAATGGAATTTATGTTGCTGTTATACTTGAAAGGGGCGTCAGACGAACGTCTAACTGGAAAATCGTCTAATGGGATAATTGTCTAATATCTGCGTAAATAAAAAAATCTGGAAAATCGTCTAAACGGAGTATCGTATAATGGATAAACGTCTAACTGCGGTTTCTGGTGTTATATGTATAGCCGCAGCGAGCGCGGCAGCACGAGCGTGGTAGGGACATTAGACGATTTTCCATTATACGAATTTCCTGTTAGACGATGTTCCATTATACGAATTTCCAGTAAGACGATTTTCCATTATACGAATTTCCAGTTAGACGTTTTTCCATTATACGACTTTCCTGTTAGACGACTTTCCGTTATACTGTTATACGGTATACGTTCTTCCAATTATGCGATTTTCCAGTTAGACGATTATCCCTCGCCCCCCTTGAAATCATGTTTTTTTACAGCATCAGTGTTTAGTTTATTAGCAAGTATTTTCCAGTACCACTCCTTTGATAATTGTTTTCCGTTACTGACTGGGCAGTAACGGATTTTCCAGTGATTTTCAGGATTTTCAGGACCATTCCGGGAATGTGGAAAAATCTTGAAAACCATGAAAATCTTGAAATCATGATTTTTGCAGCATCAGTATTTACTTTAACAAGTGTTTTCCAGTACCACTGTTTTGAGAATTCTTTTCCATTACTGACTTGGCAGCGTTTTCCACTGTTTTCCAGTGATATTTAGGCAGTGTTTTTCAATATTTGTCAGTACTATTTGAGGAGAAATATGTAGAGTTTCTTCAGTACTATTTGGGAGTGTTTTCCAGTACTTTTGGGTAGTGTTTTCTAGTATTGTTCAGTGTTTTTGGGGAGTAGTTTTCCAGTATTTTCCAGCGATACTTTCGGAGTGTGTTGTTTAATTAGTGCTATTAATCTGCTTTGTTTTCCCAGTATACTCTAGTACTATTTGGGCAGTGTTTATCAGTATATTCTCGCACTATTTGTGCAGTGCTTTCCAGTCATTTTCAGTACTACTTCAGGAGTGGTTTCCAGTATTTTCCACTACCGTTTGGGCAGTGTTTTGCATTACTTTCCAGTACTATTTGGACATTCTTTTCCAGTACCATCTAACGTTTTCCAATATTTGTTTGTTTGGGCAGTGTTTTCTAGTAATTTTCAATGCTATTTGGGGAGTATGGTCCAGTATTTCCACTACTTTTTGGGCAGTGTTTGCAGCATCATTTGTGGAGTGCTTTCTAGTATTTTCAAGTACTATTTGGGCACTCGGTGTTTTTTCAGTATTTTCCAGTACTATTTGGGCATTTTCTCCCCAGTATTTCCAGTATTGTTGTGGGAGTTTCCAGCATTTTTCACCACTCTTTGGGCTGAATTGCCGTAGTTTTGCCGTATTTTCTAGTTCATTGGAGGTTTCACACGCTCCCAGCCCAAGCCATAACACCAGAAGGAGAGAGAGATAAATGGTCAATTTTGCTGGGTTATGCCAATCGGAAAGGTCTAGGATCTTTGTCACACCACAAGCGACATAAGCACGAGGAATCACAGGGCCCTTCTCTTCCTGAAGATGTCTGGGTCGGTTGGGGTCAGACTGGGACAGGGAGTTCTGGTGAATGAGTACTTTCAGGTGGGAATATGCGAATATTCCCTTTATAAGCCCAGGTGTTTACCAGTCATTTATGTGTCGTTTTCCAGTATTTCCAGTACGAATATATTTCATGAAAATATTTAGGTATAGCAAGAATTTAAATTCTTGGGTATAGCAAGAATTTATAGGGTTGGGGAGAAGAATTTGTGACTGAGACCCCATACTGAAACGTCTTGGATACAGTCGTTTTAGTTCAGTCTTAGTTTATAGAGGGCGCCATGTGTTTTATGTGGGTATTTCTATTCAGTTTTCAGCCTAAAATTAAACTAAACTAAACGAAACTAGCTTGATTTTAATTGTTATTTAGCCTAGCTTAGTTGTAATTTAGTTTACTTTAGATTTGGGCTGAAAAATGAGTAAAAATTATCAGATGGAACACGTGGCGCCCTCTGAAAACTCGGACTGAACTAATGGGGGCCGATCTAACGTGTTTCAATAGGGACTTTTTAGAGATTCTCCTCCAACCCCTATAAATTCTTGGGTATAGTAATACAGTTGACATAGAATTTACAAATACGATAAAGTAATTCAGTATATATTTAATTTATATATTATTTATGGAGGCGTCACATGCTTTATACAAATTGTACCATTCGGATAGTTTGCTTTTCACTAAAAATTTAAACTTTGAATATGAATATTGTCAGGAATATGCAAGTTTTTTCCAGCATCAGTGTAAACCCTGTGAAATGGCCTTGAATTCTGTTGAAACCCTGAAATAAATAGACACAAATCGCTGGAAACCCTGAAATGGCCTTGAATTATGTTCACCCCTGAAACGTCCGTAAAAAATGGCCTTGAGTTTTGTTCAAACCCAGAAAAAGCCTTGAATTTTGTTTAAAACCCTGAAAATTCTTAAACGGCCATAAAATGACCTTGAATTTTGTTCAGACCCAGAAATTGCTGTGAAATGGGCTTGAATTTTGTTCACACCCTGAAATATCCTTGAATAGTCGTGATATGGCCTAAAATTTTGTTCAAGGCCGGAAATGGCCTTGACTGGCTGCGTATATTTTATTCAAAACCCTGACATGACCCTGAATGGCTGTGAAACTGCCTTGAATTTTGTTCTCACCCTGAAATTAACTTGAATGGCCATGAATTTTGTTCACACCTTGAAATGAACTTGAATTTTGTTCCAACTCTAAAATAGTCTTGAATGGCCATGAAAAATGATCTTGAATTGTCTTCAAACCCTTCAGTGGGGGTTAGGAAAAATTCGTGACAGGGTAACCTGTTTACAATGGGGCAGGTTGAATTAAAAAAAAAACGGGGCAAAACTTGGTCTCATTGGACTAAAAGGAAACAAGAGGTAAGGTTGCACCGACTACCTAATCAAACAGTCTTCCATACATTTCCGCAACTTTTGAAAATGTTGAGGTGCGCACCTCTATCTCACACTGAAACATCGCTCTCTATTATACAACTTAAAGTAGTAATCATCACAATTGCCGGTTAAAAATGTGTTATCTTTTAGGCCTAGTTTCAGATTCTAGGCCTAATTTTCACCTGCCGTTTTAATATCGTTAGTAGCAGCTAACGGAGAATTGGGTTCGAGAATAGGCTTATTCATTTATGCAACAATTATTGCATTCCCTTAAAGCAACATACTGCCTGCCTTATAACCTTCCGCTTGCCTCACAACACCCACGCGACGATAACATCCGCGTATTTACCACAGCTAAGGTCAACTGAGACGGTAGCTTGGTTCCTCGCAACGAAAACATAGCTACTGTCTCAATTGGCATTGCGCCTAATAGTCCAACTAGCGTGAACCCATTGATTGTGTCGTCACAAACCGGAATGATTCTCGTATTTTAAAATGACGATTTATAATTTTCTAGGCTAGTGTCTTATAATTTTGCTTCGGCGATCTATTGGAATAATTAATTTTAATTTTTACCGCATTAGTCTATTAGATTTTAGATCTCATGGTAATTATTAGAAAATTAGTAGATGTACACACAGAGATGAAACGTCATGATTATTGTACGCACGCAATGCATGATTTATTGACGGGTCGTTAGTAAATAAAGTTCCATTATATTCAACAGAAAATCTCCTAGACGCCACATTTAAAAAAGGATTTTTAGCAAGGGAAAGACTAACGGTAAGGAAATAGACCTTTGGGGGCCGTACTTGATGTGGAGGATCGAGAAAAATGGCGCTGGGAGGTATATCCCTTTAAACGATTCCCTAAATGTCGCTATTTTAGTGCCAGTCTTTACTCTAGTCACAGATTTGGCGAATAGGGTTAAAATTCAGTTCGCCAACTGTCGGTTTTCATTGGCCAAAAATGGCGAGTGGTGACCGACTGTCCGTTGGCAGCCGCCCCAGTAAACATGCCACTGATCTGTAAACTGCATGCACAAAGGAGTGGGTGTTTGCCGAAGTGTTTGAGCGTACCATCTCATTTCGCGTCAGAGGAAGACTGAACTCTTCAAGGAGACATTAACATTTTAACAAGATATTTGCCGTGACGATAGTGCGAATAATAATAATAAGAAGAAGCACGTTTGTCTTTGAGCCGGTGTTGTTTTCTTGTCACCGGAGCCTGCAAAACGAAAACAAGCGCCAAACGAGTGGGCGAGTAACGACAACCGGGAGAAGAGCTCAGCCTCCTCCGTTAGGTGACATTAAGAACTCGAGTCAGTTGTAATGAAGTTTTATTGTCTTGTCCCTATCCAAACCTCTGGCAGCCATCGGGACGAGTGAAACAACCGGCAAGCGCGTCTCATTACTCTAATGGAAAGCGCGTGTTCCGCCACGTAAAAGAGTGAGACATTGCCGGCAATTTTTGTAGGGTCCTTAGAGGATTTTTAGCCGATCCCAGTCTACATAACACCATCTTCAAAGTACCAATGTGTCGTCGTCCCACCTTGTAAATAGACTTGTAAAGGTTAGCCCGTGTCTTTACCATCGGGTCACCGTTGCGATGTCAATGGCATTGCAGCGCTCAGCTCGATTCCAGCACACACACACACACCATTGATTGTCCGACCCGAAGAAGAATGGACTAGCTAAAGGAGGGAGATAAGAAGCACATTAGGGCCATGGTGCTGCAGCCCTTGCAAAACTCCTGAATAAGTAAAGGGACGCCGGGTGAAATGTTAAGCCTCGCTGGCTCGCTTCTAGTTGGCTTCCGCAGCTGGCCCATGCCAAAAGACGCCTCCCCATCCGTTGGCCTTGCTCGAAGGCATGGGAAAAGAAAATGACTGCCGCTTGGCTTGAGTTTCTTTTCTTCTAGCCCTAAAGGAAGTTTCCGCAGAGCAACTATGGATTTTTGCCGTCTTTCAGTTTTTTTTGAACGGCAAAAGTGCTTCGATTTATATATCTCGAGATCGATAATATGTGGACTAGACACAAACAGTGTAAGTAGTTTGTGCCCAATGAGTTGTAAAGGAGTTGACAAATTAAGTGTTTTGAGATAAAGTGTGCTGTAATAGGACTGCTGATGGATGAGTCACGTATTTGGTGAACTGTAAGCGGAGTGAATACGGACTAGGTGTTATGGTTGAGGTTTGTGCCTTGTAAGGGTAATGAATACAGACTACGTGGTGTGTTTGAAGTTTATGTATAGGGCAGTGACACTACGTAGTATTATTGTGTATAACTCTATGGTGGACCCAGTAACTCGGTTAGCTGCAAGGAGCACTGCAGGGAGAAAGGAAGATCGTCTTATTGAAGCCAATGGTATTAGACTGGATTTCTTAACCCTATAACGCGCGATTTTTGTTGTTGGTGAAAACAACGTTATTTTAAGCCTAAGAAATCCGCTCTTCCGTTGTTTTTCCTTCCATTTTTATGTAGTGCACCTTGTAGTTATGCCCTCCAAAACCCATACTGGTGCCAATATGGTGGCAAATGTCACTGCTCTATTGCAAGTGGAATGAATACACTCAATGAGGTGATGTATTAGGTTTGTGTATTAAGCGGAATGATACAGACTAGCTGAGGTGTTTGAAGGTGCCTAGTCACCGAATGTTGCAGCACCTAGTGCCATATACCATTATTTAGTTCTGTGTATAGCACTTGATTTCAACAAGTGAAGAATTGCGCAAAGAAATTTATTTTTACACAACAAACAGGCCGCGTGTCTCCTTAATTATTGAATGTAAGGTTGGTGTGTCCACGGGCACCAGGGAGCAAGTGGCCACAGTTAACGATATCAGTGTCACTAGATGGCGCCCATCTATCGCTCCAAAACGGTCGACGTATAGAAAAAAGCGCCGGTGATGTCGTCAGGCTTAGCTTTACCACTTGGATCCTGGTACACGTGGCCACACCAACTTTACACTCAATAGTTAAGGAGGCACGTGGCTTGTTTGTTTCATAAAAAGAAATTTATTTGTTTGTTCCTTTGCTTGTTGAAAGTAAGGGCTAGACAGAAGTAGATAGCGGCAAATGGCTGTCGATGCTGCAGCTTGGCATTCGGTGGCAATCCCCCTTTAAGGATCGTATATTTTCAGTGGAATCGTTACAGACCTGGCGGTGTGTTTGAGGTTTGTGTTTTGTAAGGAATGAATACAGGCAGGTGATGTGTTTCAGGTTTGTGTGTTATAAAGAGTAAATACAAACCAGGCTACGAGTCTGAAGTTTGTTTTTTGTTAAGTGGAATGAATGAATACACTCTACTGTGCGTGCAGCGTATCTTGAGTCCTGCAGGTATTCTACGAGCGACTACATCTTCCTGGAGGGAGAGGCTTTCATCGACGGCCGCCGTTGTTTTTGTAACCATCTAGGATATCAACAAGGTGCTCGGCTATCGAAAACATACAATCGATTATCTGTATTCGTTCTGGGGCGAACTCAAGATAGGCCGCGGACACTATAGGTGACGTGTTTGAAGTTTCTGCCTTACATGGTTGTGATGTTTGACGTTTGTGCATTGTAAGGAACAAACACCGGCTAGGTGATATGCTTAATGTCTGTGTATTGTGAAGAATGAACACTGGGTCGTTTGTGTATTGTAAGGACTGAATACCGACTAGGCGATGTTTTTGAAGTTTATGTATTGCAAGTGCAGTATAGACTAGTTGAGATGTTTATTGTTTGTAAATTGTAAGTAGAAAGAATACAAATTAAGTGATGTGATTGAAGTTTGTGTTTTATAAGGAGTGAATACAGGCTAATGGTGTGTTTGAAGTTGACGTATTATAAGGAACGAATACAGAGTAGATGACGTGTTTGAGGTTTGTGTTTTAGTGAACCAAATAAATAATTTATTCATTGCGGTGTTTGCCACAAGTCATTTAGGCAGGGTGGCATTAATACTATGTATGCATACATCCGGTATTATTATACTTGTATTATTGAAAAGTAAAAATGCTCAAAAATATTTTACTTCAGTGTAAAGTTCAACGATGACTAAACAAACTCGTTTTTGTTTTCTAATAGTTTATTATTTAATCCAAAATCGGGAAAGAACCAGCTAAACCTTCGACATTCACAGTCGTAATATCATGGTGAAATGCCTGTACACAATTTCATTGTGATACAAATGGAATCGTGTTAATGTCCTAATAACAGTCATCTTTACGGTTAATTTTAATGCAATTGTAGTGCCTCCATTAAGTATTAGTCTGTTGTGTTGGAGAAAGAGAAGAAAATCAAAAGAAAGAAAAAATGCTTTGTTGGCAGCTTCTTATCCTTGGACCTGGCTGAGTCAGTATTAGGCGCGAGGTTGTACTGGGGTGGAGGGGGAGGGGTGAAAGGTAATGTGGTTGGATAATTATCGTTATAGTGTTTTGTTCTGGCAGATTCCCAAATGTCCGGAGATTTAGAGTTGGTTGGCAACATTTTGGAAGTTGCACCATCATCTTCTCCCACTGATGAGTTGTTGGTTGCGCTTCCAGAGCCGTGGATTTTCGAAGCAGTAATGTAAACTGTGGCAGTTTGGTGCTGGAAATGTGGGTTTTTGCATTTGTCGCCTCTTCGGCTTTTACTCGGCAGTGTCATAATGCAGGAAACTGAAATTTTATTGTTTAGATTGTAAAATCTGGAATGAGTTTTGCAGTTGGCGGGAATTACTGAAGACGTTGCGGCGTTTCTTTGGTGCGTTCGTACGGTTTAGCTGAACAAGACCTTGTTTGTTCCTTTACTTTGCCTGCAGAGGGGTGTGAGCTTTAGCAGAAATGTTGAAAGGACACTAAGGGACTGGTCATTATTTACTGCTGGGGGGGGCAGGAGGAAATTTGAAGAGGGTCATGAATTTTTGGACTCTCTCGAGGGGAGGGTCTTAAATTTTTCAAGTCCCGTCAAGAGGGGGAGGGTCACAAAAGAACACTGACCAAATTGGAAGAAAAAGTCATTTTTGGACCTGAAAAATTGCACTTTCAGCTGATAACATTTCAAAAAACTCATCGGCTTCTGGGAGGGCAAGCCCCCCCCCCTGACCGCCCCCCCCTGACTGCCCCTCCCCCCATGATGTGCGTGTACAAGGTTTTGAAGCTGTTAGTACCAATACTTACTATAGTGTGCGCGGCGTATCTTGAGTCGTGGAAGTATTTTACGAGCGACTAGGTCTTCCTGGAGGAGGCGGCTTTAATCGACGGCCGCCATTGTTTTTGTAACCATCTTGGCTATCAACAAGGCACTCTGCTGCCAAAAACGTACAATGGATTATCTGCGTTCGTTCTGCGTCGAACTCAAGATTGGCCGCGCACACTTAGTATAGTTTTTACAAAGAACATTGTAGAAAAGCCTGGCCCATAGTTTCTTGGCTTCTCTTGTCTTTTAGGTGCTAACTATGTTACGGATATGGACATATAAGCAAACAGCGAGTTCATTATTTATTGTATGAAACTTGATACAAGATGGGTGTAGGGAACATTAGTGTTTTTAGGACATTTTTAATCCAACGTGTCTTTTCGTTAAAAACTAAGCACGTTTTCCTTACCAGTAGTTGTAATTTGTCAGTGCGGAGTGCTACTTACTTCATTCGGCTAAAGGAAATCATCTGCAGACAGTCTCAATAGGCTATGAGAAGCACATTTTTTTTTTGGGGGGGGGGAGGGGTGG
>JAHWFP010198893.1:900-21269 GCA_023313725.1 Lithobius niger | reverse complement strand
CCCCCCCCCCCCCCGCCATAAATAATGACCGGGTCTTATAAGCTCGCATAATTTCACCTACAACCCCACTTCCCCTCCCAGCATTGTGTTGGGGGCCTTTTTAACGTCATGGCACTTGGGCCCCAGGACTGCCAGTACGTAGCTTTGGCCTATTTGAAAAAAAAGCTCAAATAAGACAAAGGCCTGCAAATAACAACAGTACGTCACACCAAAAGGCAAATAGCACAAACTTAGCCGAGTGAGCATTTTTCCCAGATTTTTAAGGAGCATTAACAAATATGGTAGGCTACAATCATTAAAATAAACACTAAATATAAATTTGAAGTAAATGTCTGTTCGCTCCACCTACAATAGGCCCAAAGCCTGTTTCCTAGTATAGGCTACGCACTCGCCTACTTTCGGGGTTATACTTTTCAGCATTATTTTAATCAAGTTGTCTCCTTTCCGTTCAACCTATAGATAGATGCATACACCACTTTTCAAGATTCCATATTCACGACTTCAGGACTGGTAGGCCTATTTCATTTTTATTTTCAACGGCATTTCCAGGTTTTCAAGGAGTCGCACGAACCCTGAATTACTTAATTTGTAGGTCTGTATACTAAGCACACTAAAAGTATGGTTTTTTACGATTTTTCTAGCCAAATAGAATGAACCAACCAGACCTATCAAGGTTTAAAGTAAAACTGTAAAAACATGTGAATACAGCAGTAAGGTTTCACGTGGACTGTGGAAAAATATTCGGTGGCTGTTCGGCTGACTCAGAAAAATGCGGCGCGGCGGCTAATGGCGTCGGCTGAGGGGTATTACAACGGGGCGAAGCTCTTTCTATAGTCTGTTCCACATTATGTCTGCAGGAAACTGATTGAATGACTTCACGTTTTCTTGCACTATAAGTGCAAAACGTGTTGATATCACACTTGTAGACTCTCCACAGTTACTGTTATAGTCTACGAGTGCGATATTTACATGTTTTTGCAGTCGTTACTGGAAGAAAACGTGGCATCATCCAGTCAGTTTTCTGAAAACATAATGTGGAACAGACTGTATAGAAAGGCTATGGTGTCTCTCCACCAGATGCGAAGACTCGCAATATTTTGTTATGAGACTTCTCGTCGTAAGACAATTGTCGCATTTGGTGTGTGGCTGGCCAGAGTGATCAGGGCTGGGACGGAAAACTTGGTGGCATCCATTTTGGCTCTGATATCACTACTTTCTGTGGCAAAATCTGGATGGGTCCCTTTACCCTTATGGGGTTTTTGTATGATATCACACCTTTTGGTTGTTTTATGGTTTTTCTTTAGTGTAAGTATTGATTGTGAGCGCCTTAGGAAAATATAATTGTAAATCTTTTCTCGAACAGCCTGAAGAAAATCGTCACACTTGGGTATAATTATTGGTCACTGATTAATTATATTACCAATAAAGTGCCTGTTATAATACATTTGATTGTAAAACAGAAACAACTGAGCACGATAAATTGGTTTCGTTTTGTTGAAAACCAACAGGCACTGGCTGTTGAAGAAAAAATCATTTAAGCGAAAAACTGCTAATACATACTGTTAAAATTTATTTTTTTAAGACATATCTCGAATTACGCTACGCATTTTCTTCAAAACTAGCGCTTCTTTAGTTTATAAGTTGAGTCCCGTTGCTTTCTTGTTTCTCTGAACGCTTGACTGCTTACGCAAAAGCACTTTCGAGCTGGAACTATGGCAAATATGATGGTAGAGGCTGCTACAAAAAAAAAAAAATACCAGACAATATGAATTTGTTAGTTAAAAAACATGAGGAAATAAAAAAAAAACATAACCTTCCTTCCGCAGGAAAACAAATGCGGAAAGAAGACGGATTTGCACATATAATATGTCGCAATGCTGGTTTTATTTTCATTAGTGTAATTACCATCTCAGCGATTAATGTTTAATACTTGGAGTGTTCGATAATTAAAGGTGAAGTGTTAAGATTCATGATGGCGAACTGCAGTTTTAAAAAAAAAGTCTGTTTTAACCAGCAATACATAAATTCAGATCCCAAAATTCTTTTCAATTATGTTTTTCATTGTAAAAACATAACCTATTTTTTGATAGCAAATCAAATAAATTTTCATGTTTGTTTCCATCCCAAAGATTTAGATGCCGAGAATTAGCAATCTCGAAGGTTTAGATCATCCCGGACAGGCCCCCAAAATACCTGGAACTCAAATTGCAACGAGACAACAACATTCAATTTTTCGCTTAGCCTAAGTCTGTCACCACTACAAATCTAGGGGACTTTGTAGTGAGTATTGCAGCAACAGATTTGGTTGTGCTAGCCCTAGTAGTTTCAAGGGTTCCAACTGGCTGTGTCGAACCTCCAACACCAACTGAAGATCTAGTGCCAGATTCGTTGTATTTACCCGTATCTTAACCATAGACTCCCGCCAAGGAATTACACAATGATAACGAGCCGTGTGCAAGAAGCTGTTCCAACTGGTAAAGCAGTTGGTTACGCTTCCACTTAACGAACGACGCTCGATTTCTAATCTGGGCTTGCAACTATTGGTCGAGTGCACCGTTGCTACGCGTAACACTAATAGCAAGGTACACCGGAAAGTGTTGGTTTCGCGGCGCCCGTTGTCTTTCATGGACAGCCCGTTACACAATTTCCTATTTTTTTTTGTCGCAGTTCACAGTAGACTACTGTGAACTACCTACTGTGAACCTCCTGGTACACTGCTGGAGCTGGATGTCCACCTCCATTGTTACCCAAGTGGATATTGTCACTCCATTTGTGTTACCACCATCTTCTACTGCTGGCATTTCCCCCACGCCAAGCACAAATTCCATTACCCCCAAAATTGTTCCCCTTGTAACCCACAGTCCTACAAGGTAACCACGTGTTTCTCCACCCTGGTGCATCTTATCCCGTATTAAGTAGGCTTCTTGACATTTGCCGTGGTGTCGACGACCACTTACGTTCCGGCACTTGCTTGATGATTGTCAGTTTGTCACCATCGTGACGGTCTTTGTCAACGTTTTCATCTTCCGCGAGACATTGCACGTCTTTTAGGAGATAAGTCTGTCCTCCTGTCCGGAGTTTTTCAATTTTTGCAGGAGGTCTATGATAAGATCTAGATTCGGGGTTTGTTTAAGATCTCTGTAATATGTGGTGCAGCGGCAGCCCGGACTAATGTATTGTGACTGAAGTTGGCGCTAATGACCTAGCTGTCGACACGCCATTAATCCTCAATCCCCCTCCCCCACATTTGCCACATAGTCATTCACCCATCCGCCAGACTTAGCACCTAATCAACCTACCCTTTGGCAATAAAGCACGTTCTAACTGGAGTGGGGACTTTATAATTCCCCCACAGTTTAATTCTTTAACCCACTCCATGCCGAAGGTCGTTAATGAGTATGCAAATCAAGGCGGAACTGCATCTAATTTTTTCTGCCTCAGAAACTGCGTAAGTAAACACTGCTCCGTCACATTAAAGCATGTTTTTATAACCGGCGAATATTTACATTACCTGTTTTTTATAGCGTTTTCCTCCTTTTGAGCATTAATTCCCCTAGAAGCTTGAAAGTTGGCTTCCCAGCCGGGCTTGTACTACTGCACATGCGCAGGATTGGGCTGGCTATATATACTCGGCGCAGCCGTCCGATGGCATCATTTCCCCTAGGGCGCTCATGACGACGTGACCGCCTTGAGCTCTCCCCACTCCATCCTCTTCTTCGGATCCGCCGGTCCTCAGGACCAGCTGGCTTCATCATCCCATAGGACGCATCTTACTCGAATATGATCGAAGGATGGCTTCTACTAGGATGCCCTCTACTGCCAAGGACCTTCTGGATCTCCCGGTTGAAGCTTCGCTCCCGGCTACCTTTATTCCGACTTTAGGAGCAGGTTGACGGAGGACCGAACCGTTCTCCCCTCGAACAAGGATACATCCGTCTCCACAAGTGTTACACTGCCGGTCAGGACGCTCTCCTATCCAGCGATTCTTGACGATCTGCCAACCACTTATCCACCATCCGCTATCGCTCCAGCGCTGCTGTCCTCCTTCCCAACTGAGGCAGCTAGAGGCGCTTTTCGCAGCGGCTGGCCTGATAAGGAACGTGTCCCCTACATTTCACAGGCACCCTCGCCCAGAGGACCGCCCGTCCTACCTGATGGTCGTGCAATACGAGGACGTCCACATTCTCCTCCGTTCCCATCCTTGCCTTCCCCGGTTACTACGGTTCCTCTTGGCTCCTCTGATGGACTCTCACCCACTTTCCATCCGCCGTATTCCATTCGTTTGCCTGTTCCGTTCCCGACATTTCATCGACTCTTTTGTGAACCAGCCATTTCACCTACACGGCGTCCCTTTCAAGGTCTGATTCATGATACGTCAGAACACGGTCCTGCTCCTCCTGCCTCGCTTGTCTTCATTGACTTGTTTTGTGGTGAATCACTGTCCTCACCAAACTTCGATGTTCATTACACAGTCCTGGGACGTCAATCTCCGGACTTTCCGTCCCTCACAAGGTCTCCACCTGTTCTTCGTTCCCAGAAAATCTCCGTCCCTGGAATCACTGCTCTGTCATCAACAGGAAAGGCGTCCCTCGACTCGTCCTGTGCTATCACTCACGTTCATTCCCGCAGTGGTTCCTACACGTCCGTCATCACACCTCCTCGCCTTCAGCATCCTTTGGACGAACCTGGTGCTGACATTCTGTAATCTCTCGCTTTGCCTGCGGATGCACTGTTGGCTCCGTTCCTGATTTCTGTTTAAAAAAAAAAGAAACAACAACAAAAGAGAAACAAACACAACAATCAGTTCGAAGGAAGGCCCTGACACGACAAGCAGTCGGCTTGGGATCCGTTCCCACTTCCGTTGCGCTATGTGTTACCTTCAACACACTTCTAACCCGTCCGACGCTCCATTTCTACGTTACTACCGTCTTCGTCCATTTTCCATCCACTTGGTTACCTCCGCTCAGTACCCACTGCTGAACGACTTGACTCTCCCAGGCAACTGGCCCCACATTCCCAAGTTCCTGTGGATCGAACTTGGCCTCACACTCATTTTTATAGCCACTCCGTTCCTCTGTCATCGTCTTTGACTCTAGCATCCATTCACGGACGCAACAACTCTTTCGTTTGAAGTACACATCAATCTCCTGAAGACTCAGTCCTCTGTCCCTTTTCATAGGGACCTATCCTTTACTCTGACTCCATCCCAGGGCACCTATGTACGGACAGGGGACGCATCCTATAGGATTATGTCCTCATCCCCTTCTTTGCCAACCCATGGCAAGTTGCTTCTCTACACGTTCCAATCCCCTGTATTTTACAATTATGCACAAGTCGTAAAAAAAGGGGAGGGGAGGATACAACTGCACCACTGTCCCTTTACTACCTCCGTACCTTTTCAACCTACACTACGATCCTACATACAGCGCCACAACCACTGGCTGTGCGGAAATGCCACGTTCAACCACCAGGTGACTCACCTCATTCACCTCGCGATTCAAATCGCTGCGCACCTAACGGTTTTTGTATCCTATGCATTGTTCACCATGTCCGACACTTCTTCATCAGAAGATCCTGTACCAAACACCAAAACGTAGCCGGACGCCGGAGCAACGGTAACTAGGGAAGCAAATGTGCCTTCACCCAAGGCATGTAATTGTCTGGGTTTTTCCGAAAAGTCCACGACTTACCACTTTGATCCCCATCCATGCTGCCAGCAACATAGACAGTGTGAAGGACAGGAACGTAACAGCCGTATCTGCATCTCTATTTCGCCAAATCGATGGATAATTATTCAACGAAAGCAACATCAATCGAGACAGCGGATGCTACGTGCAGCCAAGAAGCGAGAGGAATTACGAGCCCTAAAACAATCCCAAGTGCATGCATCCAGTCCGACCACTCCTTCACTACCAAAGAAAGCCACCAAGCGTTCTGCGTCAGGTCCGCTACCACCCATTCATCCTCTAAAGCAATCTACCTTTCCCGACACCGAAGCAATCCCTGCAGTAGCAGGAACGTAGTGAGTTAAAACGTCGGCAAAAATCAAGGTCGCTCGTCAACGTCTCGTCCCCACTAAGACACCGTCCACAACATCCGCAAAGACTCTAAAGCTGTCTTTACCATCCTCCACGGTACCACTTACTTCGGCATCCTTAACCTCTCCAGCTCGTGCATCCCCTCTGAAGAGTTTTCAAACAATCTCTCCAACGGATGTGCCATCTCCTACTAAACCAGCTCCATTCCCGACCGCCCCAGTGCTTCGAACAGCAATCACTAGGGGCCTGCATCTTTCAGCCACAGAACAAGAACGTTTAGACTTCAACCTCAAATTTCTGTTTGAATACCTGGATGGGTTTGTCACGGAACTCAACACTCTTCGCTCCGCTCAATATAACACTGCGTCTTTACAAGAGACGGCAGCATCTGCAGAGGCCCTCCGATCAGAAAATACTCTTCTCCGTGCTGCGAACGAGGCATACTCTAACGAACTCGAGTTAATAACCAGTGTTATCGTTCCCTTTGCATTAACTATGCTCTGCTCCGCGCTCGTAACGCCTGGGTCTCGCCAATTCCTGCTTCTCCACCTTGGAGGGTCTACTACTGTGCCCGTTCCCGTACTCAACGTCTTCCGCCACAATCTGCTCGCCGCTTCATCCTCTTCCTGCGGACACATCCTCATGACCAACCGTGCCCACGCTTCACCAAGGAGCTCCTTCGCCATTACTGTCGCCACTTCGAGATCCCTCATCCACAGCCTGCGATTATCACACCCCGGATGACGACCCACCAACATCAACCTCCACCTCTCCTGTTACTTTCTGTAAGGAGGCATTTGCCACGAACCAATTTCAGAAAGTTTCATCGTTTTCAGTGTGGCAATGCAATAACGCAGCCAGCTTTATCCCTTCTTTCACGGTATCACTGGAACCTCATCGCATTCAACGGACGTGATGCCATGCTCCCCGTGTCGGGGCAAGGCCTCAGGGGTAGCATTATGCTTTCGTGTCCTCCCCTGAACATCATCCTCATCCGTCTCTTGCTCATTTATACACCCTTTCTCGGCGAGGATTCCGCTTCATCCGCCTCCCATGTGGGGACGGTACAATTGCGTTCCTCGCCTCCCTTTTTAGGAACTTAACTATCAGTCTATTCCTTTACCTTTCTACGCAGT
This sequence comes from Lithobius niger, assembly GCA_023313725.1. Taxonomy (NCBI): domain Eukaryota; kingdom Metazoa; phylum Arthropoda; class Chilopoda; order Lithobiomorpha; family Lithobiidae; genus Lithobius; species Lithobius niger. The sequence goes on along the minus strand of JAHWFP010198893.1, from coordinate 14,095 downwards.
ACCTGGCCTCCAACGACCAACGTTTCTTCTTCCTCAAGAAAATCGGTCAATTCGATCCTAATACCACACCAACGAACTGTCTGCATTATGATTCAACTTCGAAACTATGTTCCACCTTTATTTTAACCACAATCCGCCTTACGGACAACGGCCGCTCCTCGCATCCGTTACAGTCCGCCTCATCATGCGTTCACCTTACACAATCATCCATCGTTCGGACATGTCCACTAATGTACAAGAACATTCCTCATCCACCTGCTCACTTCACATGCCTTCCATAGTCCATCCTACGGACGGTATCCGCTCCCACATCTGCTAGTACCATTCGCGATACCACCCACCATCCGCCTGTCCATCTCATACATGGGAGCACCATCTTCCCAACAAGGTATTTTTTCTGATTTCTTATCTTGTACCCCACGGTGTTAAGACCCCTGCATGCGGTTCTGTCTTCTGCTTCTTTAACCATTACTAGATTATAACAATTTAACGCACTGCCTGACCTCACTTAGGATGTAACCCTTTCCGAAACAGCGGACTGGTCCTCAACCCACAAATAGTTTCGGTTTTTAGTGAAATTGGTCTAGGACTCAGGGTTGTCTTCGCCAGGGATTAGTTCCCGGGGATGCCGGCTTGTACATGAGGGGAAAGCGAACCTAGCCCTCCTCCCGGTTACAAAGTCCGCTATAAAAAACAGGCAATGTATATTTCATTGGATATAAAAAGACTAAAAATTGCAGGCTCTACACCTGCTTAATTTTAGTTTTTATTGCCTAACCGAAAATATACATTACCTTAAGTCCCACCCAGGCCTCCCCTCCATAGTCTAGGTTCTGGGTGAGGAGAAATAATGCCATCGGTCGGCTGCGACAAGTATATATAGCCAGCCCATCCCTGCGCATGCGTAGTAGTACAAGCCCGGCTGGGAAGCCAACTGTCAAGCTTCTAGGGGAACTAATAGCTCAAAAGGAAGGAATCGCTATAAAAAAACAGGTAATGGATATGTTTTCGGTTTAAAAACTAAAATTAAGCAGGTTCAAGGCCTGCAAACTTCTCATGGATGCAAAATCTGACTCCTCCATTCCACTTGAACACTCGCGTACGTTCCCCATCATTAAAGAAAGTAACCTGAAACTCCATTCCCCGTTCGGAAATTTAAGCCCTTTGCAAATTCTTTGGAATCCCATTAAAAATACTAAAATGTTTTCCGACTTCTCCTTAAACGGCTGACACAACTTGGTCAGATCAGATTGCTTGATATCGGAGAGTTCCTTTTCATCCCTTGGTCTCCCCCCCCCCCCCCCCCGTTCCAATTGCAGCTCCAATTCCTGCTGCTGCATCGTATCATTATGCGCTCTGTCCTGCTTCTCCAAATTGTCCTGTCTTTGCGTTTTCTCCCTTTCCAACATCAACCTCTTCCTTTCAAGCTTCAGTTTCTCCATTTCTAATTTATCATCCCGTACCAATCGTTCTTCATCAAGTTCCACCTCCCTCTCCCACTGATTTTTATGCCTCCCACAAAGTGTCAGCCTCCCGTTTTTTTTTAAATCCTGCTCCGGTCTGTCTATTTCTTTCATCCCCTCCTGTTTGAACCTTAATTTCTCCAATTCCCGTTCCAATTTCCTCTCCCTTCTTTCCTCCCAATTGTCTCTTCCTCAGTTTGCCATTCCTTCTCCCTCTGTTCCTCCTCCTGTAAACCTAAAATCTCCTGTATATCCTCCCAAATTAAGTTCCCCGTTTCCAAGCTGAGTTGAAGACATGTCAAAATTTCATTTCTCTGACTTGAAGCCACTAAACCCAATTACTGACACAAAGATCTCAAACCCCCGAGTTTTAATGATTTTAAATGCTCCTTGCCACACCGCACTCAAAACCTCAAAATTCAACCCACTCTACCACTTTTCGAGCCGTCTGGCCACCCAAAAAATTATAGCTTGCAAAAGCCTACTCACCCGCACCGTGATAGTTTGTTTTTTAAATTAATTTCTTTGAGTCTTAAGTCGTCAGCCGAAGCAATCTAATACTCGTGTGGCTGAACCGGATCAATTTTGAACATTACCAGACTTTTTGGATTAGTAGAAATATCTGGTAAAGGGAGGAAGCAACCTGGGGGTTTGAACCAGGAAACCTCCGATCATTGTAGGGGCCGTAAGATTGGCCAGAATTATCCAGAATAGTTCCCGTAGCCACTGGAGCAGCACGGTAGCCTCTCACGCTACCCTGGCCGGCAGTCCTGACGGGGACTTACCGATGCTTCGTTTCTTGCTTCCAACGTTTTCTTCACCGCACACCCCAGGTTCATTTCCCCTTGCAGTAGTGGTTATTTTCCTGATGCTTCCGTCTGCAAACATTTCGGCTCAATTTCCCTTGTCTCTTGCTCGCTCAACTCGACCACTTTTGGTACTCTTATCTCGCCTGAACGTGTCTTGCCTTCTTCTCCAGCCCACGTAATTTTTTCTACCACCTCAACTGCTATATACGCCATTCACACCAACAACTCGGCTTCTTCTTTCTGTGCCACGGTAACTACTTGAAATTTATACGTAGCCGTTCACACACACACACCTACAGCATGAATAGTATGATAGTGTGATAGTACATTGCCCTCTGCCTCTTTTCTATTTCTAAATGTCCAGTAGGGTAGAAGACAAGCACGAGGTTCGTCTCGACGCTGCCACCATTGTAATTGATTGTAGACGCTGTCAGGGACGACGCTAGAATCACTTTACTGGGGAGGCGGCAGTGGGGTAGCAATTTTAGCCAGGGGGGCGAAACGAAAAGTGTACTTTTGCGGTCCCCCCCCCCCCCCAAAAAAAAGAATAAAAGTAAAAATAACAACCTTGTAATTCTTTCTCACACCCAACGTTCTTAATTGTTTTCTACACTATTTTTTTTGGAATAGGTTTAAATTCAGCTGAAAAAGACAGTAACAACGAGCTCCAATGATGTGACTTTAACTCCTTCCTGTCGCTGTGAAAGAAACTACTGTAACATAGTTTTCTTAAGTAACCAAAATTTTCTTCGTTTATACGTTTGATTTTCATCTGATGGTGGGGGGGGGGGGGGGCCCGGGCGGCGGCCAAAATATTTTTGGGGGGGGCGCGCCCCCCCCGCGCCCCCCCCCCCCTTAGCGTGGTCCCTGGACGCTTTGCATTGGGTTTAACGAAGATTTACTTCAACCAGGGTTGGCAGGTTTTTGCCACCAAGTGGTTAAAACTGGTTTTAACCACTTGGTGGCAAAATTCTGCCAACCCTGGCTGAAGTAAATCTTCGTTAAACCCAATGCAAAGCGTCTGCAATAGCCAAAAATATGGCCCTTTGGCTGAAAAATATGGCAAAAATCTACTTAAAGTCAAATAAAAAAAAAAGTTGTGCCCTACAATAGTCAAATATTGGCAGCAAATAATAAACGCTCACCTTGAAAACGTCACATTATTTGCTTTGAAAATTCATATTCACAGTTCTGTTCACTTTCATACGCTTATTTTCACAGTAAAAGATCGTCTCACAATATCCAAGCAAATTTATGCAACTGCAAATTTTTTCAACTGACTGTCGAAAATTTGCATAGATATTGTGATAAGAATGTCTTTTACTGTGAAAATAAGCGTAGTCTTTTTTTTTTTTCTCATTTGGAGTGGTAACAGTTAGCCTTTTGCCGAGGTTTTTGCTAGTTTTAGCCGGTAATAACCGGGAAAAACGGTAAAAATCACGTGTTTGTTGCTGTCTCGGCAAAAAGCGGCTTTTGCCGGCCAAAACCCAACCTTGACTTCAGCGCAACTGTTACAGCTTCTTTGCACGAAAAGAACGTATCGCCTCAAAGCCGTCTCACAATCAACTTTTCATTTCTTTCAGCCAACGGTGAGATTTGTTGCCTTTTGTGGCTTGCTTGGCGATTTGCTACTTTTTAAACCGTAAACACGCTTTTAAACCGTGTCCATCGTTCGAGTCGTTAAAAGGACATACCTTCTCACTATATTCGGGCATCCTGCGCGACCTAGCCTTTGCAACATGCGTTTACCACGCGCAATGGCTGTTTGCCGTGACGTCACCATGAGTTAGCCAATGACGAACGAGAACAACGGCTGTTTGGCCCCTGAGTGGACTAGCCGAGTCACGTGGCACGCACGTCACAGCAAGCAGCCACGACGCATGGTTTAGGTTAGAGTGAATGTAGCAAATCCATTTTTCATGGTGGCAAAAATGGGAAAATGAATCCCCTTTGCAACATTTTCGCGCATCTAAAGTAATTTTGCAAAACTGAGCCATACAGGAAAACCGACCGGGAGGAATGTACCTTTAAATCGTAGCAGCTTCTTGTAATGTTCTAATTGCGCAGCAGTCTCTCCCGCAGCCTTCGATGCGTGGGCAACAATTCGCTCCAATGCGTTCCATAATAGGCCAGAATGTTAAAGATAGTGGATACGTTTCCTCCTCCCATTCATATACAATTTTATACACGGTTTTTTATTACAGTTTTTAAAATGGCGTCCGAGCCGTAACAATGAATTAGACGATTAATGAATAACAAAATAATCACACTGACGATATACACAAAAACTTACTAAAAAGTAAATAAAAACTGTTTTAAAAATTATTTTGGGACTAGTTTGTGGCGTAATCCGCCTCCCCCTCCCCCACTCCCTTACCCATAAATGCAGTCCAAAATTCAAATTTTTTTTAATTACAGCTCTTTTACGTTGATTTTGTCCTTTTTTGTTTTCATCCTCTTTCATTTTGCTGTCGTCCATTTTTGTTTAGAGCAGTGACATTTGCCGCCATATTGGCACCAGTATGGGTTTTGGAGGGCATAACTACAAGGTGCACTACATAAAAATGGAGGAAAAAACAACGGAAGAGCGGATTTCTTAGGCTTAAAATAAAGCTGTTTTCTCCAACAACAAAAATTGCGCGTTTTAGGTCTAAGAAATCACTCTTCACAGCATCGGCTTCAGTATGACGCCCTTCTGTTTCTCTCAGCAGTGCCCCTTGCAGCTAACCCATTAAGGCTCCAGCATAGAGTTATATAGAATAATACTACGTCGTGTCACTGCTCTATTGCGCTGCGTATTATTTGTCCGGAACCAAATTGGCCCAGCGCCAAATCGGCAGGAACCAAATCGTTCCATCGAAACGGTTTGGTACCAAATCGTGCTTCTCCGAGGGAAATAAGGCCTTACCACAGTATCGATGTGAAGTATCAAACAAAATTAAGATGTACTTCGCGCGGAGGGTATGTCCCTTTAGCCGAGAGTCTCGGCACCGCTTCGATCCGTTCCATTGCACATTACATTGCTCCGTTACATTGTTACATTGTACCGTTTCATTGCACATTACATAAATTTAACGTGCTTTCCGGCACTATACATTCTTGTAAGCCCTGACGCTACCCCCCCCCCCCCCCACCTCCTCCTCGCCCACCTCGGGTCACGGTAAAACTGAAATTTCATTGAATAAACGTCACGGAATTGCACTCTGCATGATTTATGTTGGCACGAAGGTTCCTTTAAGTATTCGTCAAACTTTTTTTTTAAGTGGAGCCATCATAAAATATGCATATCCCATTCCCCGCTACCTCTCGTTATGCCCATCTCTGCCTTTTTTTTTACAATTTTTTATTTATTTTTTTTTCTATTTTTCGTCATTACATTACTACTTTAAACCTTCGATCGCGCAAAGTTCTCGCCAAATGAAATATTTATAAAAGAGCCAGAGTCTTTTGTAAAGAGAAGTAGAAAAGAAAAATAAACTGCGTTTGAGAGTTGAAAAACTGAAGTTTTTGGGGCTCTCCGGACCGCTTTAATGCCTTAAATAACGACAGAAAACGAGAATTCGTAAAATGGAAAAATACTCTTTATAGAGCAGTGACACGACGTAGTATTATTGTATATAACTCTATGCTGGAGCCTTAATAGGTTAACTGCAAGGGGCACTGAGGACAGAAACAGAAGGGCATCATACTGAAGCCGATGCTGTGAAGAGTGATTTCTTAGACCTAAAACGCGCGATTTTTGTTGTTGGAGAAAACAACGTTATTTTAAGCCTAAGAAATCCGCTCTTCCGTTGTGTTTCCCTCCATTTTTATGTAGTGCACCTTGTAGTTATGCCCTCCAAAACCCATACTGGTGCCAATATGGCGGCAAATGTTACTGCTCTATAGTTTCCGTACGTGTCAAACCTTAAACGTGCCTATTTACCGAATGACAGGTTGCAGTATCCATGCGCCGTCTACCGTCATTTAGTTCTATGTAGCGCTTGATTTCAACAGGCGAAGGAATACGCAAAGAAATTTCTTTTCACACAACAAACTACAGCGACGTGCCTCCTTAATTATTGAATGTAAAGTTGGTGCGTCCCCGTTCACCAGGGAGAAAGCGGGCAAGGTTAACAACATCACTGTCACTCAATGGCGCCCGTCTAGCGGTTCAATCTTAGTTTAGCGCTCGTGATGTCGTTAGGCTTAGCTTTACCGCTTGCCTCCTGGTGCATGTGGGCGCACCAACTTTACACTCAATAATTAAGGAGATACGTGGCTTGTTTGTTGTGTAAACAGAATTGTATTTGTGTGTTCCTTAGCCTGTTGAAAGTAAGGGCTAGAAAGAACTAGATATCGGCAAATGGCTATGGTGTCCACGGCCTATCTTGAGTTCGCCCCAGAATGACACAGATAATCAATTGTATGTTTTTGGTAGCAGAGTGCCTTGTTGATATCCACGATGGTTACAAAAACAGTGGCGGCCGTCGATTAAAGCCGCTCCCTCCAGGAAGACGTAGCCGCTCATAAAATACCTACAGGACTCAAGATAGGCCGCGTACACAATGGCTGCTGTAGTTTGTCATTTGGTGGCAATCACCCTTTAAAGGGTACGTTTCGTTATCATGTGCAAACTAAACACCCGATTTCAACCACATTGGTGCAAAGTGAACACTTCGCCTCGAGATTGGTGCGAAGTGAACACCAGATTGCAACGCGAGTGAAGTGAACTGAACACAGTGTTGCAACCAAAATGGTGCTAACTACGTATCCGAATTCATCGATATAGGTGCAAAGTGAACACTTTACGTTCGGCCGAGTAAAACTCTCCACACCAGGCGAAGCAGCCTAGTATACACACACAATTTAGTAAGGTTTACTTTAATGCTGAACGGTGACCAACACCCTGCCACCGTAAAAACAAATATATCGGCAAAGAATATTCAGAATTATTGTACGTGTATTTCAGATAATTTATCAGCTGTCTTAATTATATTCCTTCATCTGCCATATTGCCATATGGCTATGGCTCACGCGGCAATGGAGGAACAGAGTCCATACGGCAACATGGTAGTTGAAGGTAAAGACAAGCGGCTGAAGCGACTACCTAGATCGCAACTGGTCTTCTGTGCAAATCCACCTCTTCCGTCACTTTCGAAAATGTTGAGGCGCACACCTCAATCACGCACTGGAACACCGATCTCTATTATATATTCTAACGGTAGTAACCATCACATTTGCCGGTTAAAAATGTATTTGCTTTTTGGCCTAGTTTAAGATTTTAGGTGGTATAGGCAGCTTTTAGACCTAATTTACCTAATTTAGACCTAAGTTACAGTGGACGAATTCTTCAACACTGAGCTGTTGGCGCCACCGTCTATAAGCAATAGTTATAGCACCCCTGGCGAACTGTATCCCTTACATGCCCAATCCACGAGAACTACGTCAAGATGACGACGACGGCGCCGAAGGCCGAGATGCCATCGAGCCGTAGTTCGAGCAGATAGGCCATGTAAGGGATATCGTTCATCGGCTCATAAATCCGATACAGTTCGCCAGGGATTGTAGAACTAATTTATGGAACCGAAAAAAAATTGTTGGGGTACATGAACGTTTGCCTTCATAACTGTGTTGTTCATGCAAACATTATATCGTCACGTTTGCATAATTTTGTTTTGATGCAGTCAGATTTGCGGCCGATACCATTTGAGCGGGAGGGGGGGGGGGGAATTTTCTTTTTTAAAAGGGGTGGGGGAAACGCTTTTTTTTTTAATTCAATGGACTGATGTCTATATCGTGTTGCCCTTCACGGAAACTTCATCTAAAAATCACGTCGTTCACCTCACAGTCACTTTATGTGACATCACCCCACTTTAGTGTGGCGATATCAGGGACGACGCTAAGGGGGAGCGAGGTGGGGGGGCAATCGCCCCTTCACATTTTTGCCCCCCCCCCTAGCGTCCCCCCCTACTCATCAGTTCAAAATAAAACTTATAAACGAAGAAAATTCTGGTTATTTATTAAGAAAACTACGTAAGTTTCTTTCAAAGCGACAAGAAGGACCTGAGGTTACATCAATAGAGCTCAGTCGTTACTGAGAGAGTTGAAAGATCATCTTTTTTTACAGCTGGATTTAAAAATGTTCCCAAAAAATATGGTTTGAAACAGTTAAGAACGTTCGGTGTGAGAAAGAATTACAAGAGTGTCATTTTGAATTTTTTTTTGGGGGGGGGGGTACCGCTAAAGTTGAATTTTTCGGTCCCCCCCCCCGGCTAAAATTTCTGCCCCACTGCCGCTTCCCCAATAAAATGATTCTAGCGTCGTCCCTGGGCGATATCCAATGTCACCAGACTTTAGAGTGGCGATAATATCACGCGCCGTAAAGTGTGGTGATATGGGGTATATCGCTGATCGTTTTTAGTATTGTGAAAGTTAGGGGGACCGTGCGATAACACTCCTTCCATGCATCCTCTTTAAAAGACCCATTAAGTATTGATCAGTCATCAAATCTTTTCCACTTCCATCCCACTGCAATAGTATGGGCTTTACACCCAAGGGTGTTCATTTATTTATTCTCTTTGTTCCAGGTCAGACCTCGATGATTCTATGTTGGCTGTGGAGGTGGACGCTGTCCGCCCTCGTCGAACTTGGAGTAGCCAGGCGGAGTTTGTGTTGGCCTGCATTGGCTCAACGGTGGGATTAGGGAACGTGTGGCGGTTCCCATACTTGTGCTACAGGAGTGGAGGAGGTAAGCCTCTTAAACCTAGCTAAGTGGCTGTAAATCTGTAAACGGGTTACGCCGTGTAAATTTAATAAAAATCTTGAGCGATTTCGTCGCAGTGGCGGATGCATATAGTACCGCTGAAGTTTTATATTACCAGGAGAACATAAAGAGCCGTGAATGCGAGGAATGACAAGCAGTGTTAAAATGAATTAATCCAATTACGATTAAAGCCCTGTGCTTTTCTTGGCCATTTTGCTTCCTACCCAAACACTGGAGGGGCGCTATTACCTTCTCTTCAAGTCGTATCCCCGGTGAAATTCCTGCAAAGACAACTGACACAGCTGGTCAGGGCAGGATTTTGCGAATTGCCAATTTGAAAATAATGATTTGATCTACTGGTAAGTGGGGACGATATTATTTTCTCTTAAGTAGACTAATGTTGGCTAAAATGTAACACTTCGAACTACATTGGGTAAGGTATTGTATCTGTTAATTTTGATATGGCTTTTTTTTTGCTAGGCCTAGCCTGAGGGGAAGTTAGGCCTAGCTAAGCAACAACGGGCTATTTTTCCCCGCACTTTTTACTATATTATGTTAATAAATGCTTCTCTTACCATTGATTAAAATCTGGCTTTGATAAGGACCAGCAATTTGTACACAGCTAAACTGGCAGGAAAGTAACGAAAAAACACGAAACTAGCAAGAAACTAACACGAAAGTAACAAGAACTGACACGAAATTACCAAGAAACTAACATGAAACTGGTAAGAAACTAACATGAAACTAGCAAAAACTAACTCGAAACTAGCAAGAAGTAACATGAAACTAGCAAGAAACTAACATGATACTAGCAAGAAACTACCACGAAATTAGCAAGAACTGACATGAAACTAGCAAAAACTAACACGAAACTAGCAAGAACTAACATGAAACTAGCAAGAAGCTAACATGAAACTAGCAATAAACTAACATGAAATTATCAAGTATGAAAGAAGGAAGGGTATGGGAGACGCAAACAAAATGGTTATTTGCACCCATTCCTAAACAAAGTCTGGCCTTTATAAGGACCAACAATTTGAAGACAGATAAAAAGGCAAGAAACTAATATGAAACTAACACGAAACTATCAAGAAACTAGCAAGTAACTAGCACGAAACTAGCAAGTAACTAGCAAGAAACTAACACGAAACAAGCAAGAAACTAACACGAAGTATCAAGAAACTAGCAAGAAACTAGCAAGAAACTAACACGAAACTAGCAATTAATTGACACGAAACTAGCAAGAAACTAGCAAGAAGTAACACGAAACTAGAAAGAAACTAACATGAACTAGCAAGATACTGACACGAATTGCAAGAAACATAGGCGGACTGGCAAGGTCGGGGGGGGGGTCGGAAATTCCCGACTGGCCTCTTGCCTTAGTGGCCTCTCAGCGGAAATAAATAAGTTAAAAAGGAAATTCAGTGTATTATTTGAAATATATTTTTTTTTTATACATGGTTACTCTTTATTATTGCTAAATTAACTCTTCTCACTTTGCAAGCAACGTTGGTTGCGTAAAGGTCTTTTTTGTCCTCCAAGTACGACTCCGAAATTTCGAGTTTCAACCAAGAAGGCCGCAGTTTACTGGTTGCGGTTTCTCGCGTCATCACGATTAATGAATGAATGAAAGAGCAGCTGCGCCTGCGTATTGCAAGGAAGCCGCTCTTCGTGAAGGTACAAAATGTACGTACGCATTCTGTCTGAGAGATTTCATTAGGCCTAACTGACGGGACATTAACACACGGATCGTTCGGTAACTATTAGCAGTGGAGGTTATAAGAGAAAGATACAATGAAGTTAACGTTTCTTCCATCTCGGAAATGAGCGAACTGATGAGAAATCTTCAATTTGCTTGAAAACGACGAAAACCGTCAAAATTGGTTATAAATAACGAAAGTCAGGAGGGTTGGAAGGCCATCTCGGTTAGAAACAATTTGGTTAAAGTCCGTTCTGCGCCTGGTCAAAAGAACCTGAATTTCGGTGGTAAAACTAAAACTTCTGCAGCTAGCTATATGACTGACACTTTCAGACTATCTAAGCTTAGGAAGGTAAGCCCTGAATTTTTCCAACTCCTTACTTTTGTAAGTTGCAGTGCAAGCCCATTGAGAATGCTGTATCGGATTATCGTTATGCGTGTTTCCCACAGTTACGTAACATGAGAAATAAAGCATCTCAGCAAAAATACCATGAGTCACATGACCGAATTCTAACAAATACTAAAGCCTGGCCTAGCACCTTGATGCCATGACCATTTTCACTCCTTTGAAGGGCCGAACCATTCGGAACTTGGCGGCCCCTTTTACCAGTTTTGGTTTTTGATATGGTAAGATACTAACCTAAAAAATTACAAGGTGTGGTGTTAAAATACGGAAATCTTTCCGGTTTGTGACGACACAATTTTTGTGTTCATGCTGTTTTGTCTGCTATGCCCAAGGTGAACTGAGATAGTAGCTGCTTTCGTCGCTGCGAGGAAGGTAGCTACGATCTCAGTTGAGCTTGTATTACTACGCCGAGTCTCGCGAAAGGGTGCGATGTAACATGCGCGGATGGAGATCTGCGCGTGGCCGTTATAAGGCAGGCGGATTGTACCTTTAAGCTAAATGCCGGCTTATTACTTATAGTCCAGGACTTTACCTCCTTTTGACACAATGGGTACGCCCTATGTGATGACAATCTCCATCATTTTTTAACTATGTTTACATAAACAATCCAAGCGAAGAACAACTTCCGATCCGCCATCTTAAGTCGGTGGATTCAGCGCATGAAAGCGACTCCTGGCGAGTCCGATGCTACACCGGTGACGTCACCGTGAGGGATGGCAAAATTTATTGCTCGTTTAGGAACTACTTTAGTGAGCGGTGGTGACCGCGCTCAGCTTTCTGGTGGGTTTAGGAACGTGCCCGTTGATTTAAGGGCCCCAAAGTTCAATTGCGGACAGATCACAACTGTTTTTCTTTTGTTGAGCACGGTTTTTTAGACCTCTCGAGACATGGGTCAATAAATAGGGTCTCTTTCACTGAAAATGTTGCTCGTTGCTCTTTTAGTGAAGTGCGGTGTAAAGCATGAGTTTCTCATCCTGTCTGTCGGTCTGTAAGCACGGTAACTTACGTGCATTCTCTGCCCTGTTTGTGCATATAAAGAAGCACTATCACCGATTGAAAGTAGGTAGAATCTGGGAACATTTAGCGTAACTAGCACTATCTAGTACTTGCTTGCATAAAGCGAAGGAATACACATTGACACAATGTCACTTCTTTTTGCGAAACAAACAAGCCACCACCAGCCTCCTTAATTATTGATTGAAAATTGTTACGTCCTCGTGCACCTGGCAGCAAACTGCACAGGTTAACAATATCATTGCCGCTAGATGGCGACAGGGTATTTGCGAGCGGTTTTTAATCGGTGATAGTGCCACTTTAATGTGTCATACTTAACGGAAATTAACAGAAATAAAGGGATATACCTCCCAGCGCCATTTTTCTCGATCCTCCACATCAAGTACGGCCCCAAAAATCTATTTCCTTACCGTTAGTCTTTCCCTTACTAAAAATCCTTTTTTAAATGTGGCGTCTAGGAGATTTTCTGTTTAATATAATGGAACTGTAGTTACTAACGATCCGTCACTAAATGATGCATTGCGCGCGTACAATAATCATGACGTTTCATCTCTGTGTGTACATCTACTAATTTTCTAATAATTACCATGAGATCTAAAATCTAATTGACTAATGCGGTAAAAATTAAAATTAATTATTCCAATAATAAGACACTAGTCTAGAAAATTATAAATTGGGATTTTAAAATACGAGAATCATTCCGGTTTTTGATGACACAATCAATGGGTTCACGGTGGCTGGACTATTAGGCACAATGCCAATTGAGACAGTAGCTATGTTTTTCACTGTGAGGAACGAAGCTACCGTCTCAGTTGACCTTAGCTGTGGTAAATACGCGGATGTGATCATCGCGTGGGTGTTGTGAGGCAGGCGGAAGGTTATAAGGCAGGCGGTATGTTGCTTTAACGGAAATGTCCATTTTTATTTTTATTTACTTACAGTAAAAAAAATGCGTGTCATGAGGAAACCTGTACATGGTAAAAAAAAAAATAACTGTCAACTTCTGACCGAATTTGAAGTTTGAATATACCATTCGCATAGTTTTTTTTTTTTGGGGGG
>JAHWFP010198892.1:19559-34016 GCA_023313725.1 Lithobius niger | reverse complement strand
GCTGATGGATTCAATCCGGTCCCAGATGCGTGCCACCCTAACTTCGTTGCCCTCGACCGGGCCTTGTTTCAGCTCAAAACCCATTCACACTCTCCCGTTCCGGGGGCCGGCCCCCCCCCCCCCCTCCGTTGGTCAACGATCGAATCGATGCACGTGCTGTTCTTTACCTTTTGGGAAATGGTAACGCTGGAGAAAGTGCGAGAAGTATTTTGGAAAGTTGAGATTAACACGTCTTCAGTGTGATAACATCAAGACGTGACGTAGACGCGTGCTGAACACACAGTAAAGTAAATACGAACTGTGTATTCAAAACATCTATACGTCACGCCTTGATTAGTTGTGGAGCTAGAGTTTCTGAGATACGGGGTTTAGGCTGATATACGGGAAGGAGGCTTAAACAAATTTTTAGCTTTATTTTTCGATGAGGGGGTGGGGAAGGGATTAAGGCTTAAAGGCCGGTTGCCACCAAATCAGCATTGCAGCGTCTAGGCCTATCGAGTTCTCTCTCGCAGGAAGCCAAGGAATGCACGAAGCATAATTTTTTTAATGCTACAAACAAGCCATCACGTGAATCCTTAATTATTGAGTAAACATTTGGTACACCCTCATGCACCTGGAAACCAGCTATAAAACTTAACGATATCAGTGTCACTAGATGGCGCCTGGGGAATTTCTTTGTTTTTCCGTGGCGCCATCTAGTGACACTATTATCGTTAAGCTTTATAGCTTGTTTCCAGGTGCACAAGGGCGTACCAAATTTTTACTCAATAATTAAGCAGTCACGTGGCTTGTTTGTAGCGTTTAAAAGTTTTGCTTTGTGCATTCCTTTGCTTCCTGCGAGAGACAACTCGATAGGCCTAAATGCTGCAATGCTAATTTGGTGGCAACCGGCCTCTGATGGCGTGTCGACAGCAAGGTCATTATTGCCAACCTCAGTCACAGTGGAATCATTTGGACTGCCACTACACCACACGTTATAGAGGTGTAACAAACCCCAAATCTAGATCTGATCAGAGATTTCTCGATGAGCTGTTGTGCTGAGTTTGTTTAAAAAGGAATACCGAACGGACGTTACCTTCGATTAATGTGCGTGTGAACAATTTCACCCTTTATTTTCTGCGTCAAAAAGATAATTTTCATTTGTAAAATAACATTTTAAACTGGACTGTGTGAGGATTATAGCCTTCTTTGGGTTCTATAAATATACGAGGGGACATTTGGCGCTGACTACGCTAAGATTATGAAATAAATGACTGTATATTAATCGCGCTGATGTATTTACGATTCCATCGCATCACACGCTATGACATTAAGAATGACAGTGCACCTACATTTATCACGCTTCCGTGATAATGTGACAGCAAAGACAGATATGAGCAAGTTAACGTTGTCTAACGATTGGGGTATTTTATGCATGCGGAAGCCGCGAGTTAGATCGGCGTAGATCGAACTGAATCATAACTATATTTGGACAACAAATGCATATCTGGTTTCGTACGTCAGATTGCACGTCTTATATTTATACAACGTTGTTTTGGGCAGTTAGCACACTGTCCACTTGACTCGTTAGTGTTAAATATCAGTTTGTCTGGAACCATGTTTCGTCCGCCTCCAGCACGGCGTTAAAAGTTAACAGGACACAGCTGGTTACATTTAACGCACAATTACTTACGAAACGGTCTTTACATATTCGTCAATCAGTTGAACCGTTTTTACCTGGAAGAACTCGTGTCTTTGTAATTAAAAATGACGGTCAACTTTCATTAGTCCTGCTTCTCCATTTCAACACCAGATTCCTCAGTACAAATTTCTGTAACAAATAACACGCAACAAAGATACTTCTCTCCAACGGTGAGGACTAATGATTAAACCACACTTTGCAATATGTACAACCGATTTTTATAGAAATACAATGCAAACTTCAGTATTTGTAAGCAAAATCGTAGACATTAAATCAATAATAGAGCGGTAAAATCAACGTTGGAGCCTGAATTAATAGGGAGACTAGACTTTCCTTCCACAGACCCGGCCTTGTAAGTCAGCTACTGAAAGTATTATCTAGAACAAGTGTATAAACATTTGAAGTTAGAAAAGCGCACAACTTCCTAACGGAATGAAAAACAACTTAATGTCTATATGTTTGTTAGGAAATGCAGGGAGTACAGGAAGCGAAAAAACACATGACGTTATGTCGTGTCGAACTAATTTCATGTTTACTCTGAAAACGCTGTGCAGTGACAGTGGCCTAAATATCACTGTAATGGATACGGTAGCCTGGTTGTTAACACGACTATCACATATGCAACGGGTCCCAGATTAGATCATGACCTCAACACGGAAGACATTTTATGTTATAGAAGGTCCTGAGAGGCCTCCTGCTCCTGAGGATTGCGGCATGCAAACATCCTAGGAATTTCCGACTGGAATTGCCTAGCACAATATTATTGTCCCTCGATTCTTCTGGTTTCATACCTACAGTTGGGAGTGAGTCAAACCACCAAAGCTGCTGAAACATTACAGTGTAACAGGTCATCCTCCGCGTGCATGAAATGGGCTATTCTCTGCAGAGCTTCTGGCACTCGATCTGGCTGTTGAATGGATCCTTACCCTTTAGGGCACGCATTTTGCCAGCTTTAGTAATAATATGAGTGCCTTGTAAGCCTAGGAGTCATACAATCCCTTGACACAGCCAATCCGAACGCTACTTGCCTGGCCAGTGGAAGACTATGATATTCTGCTGGATCCCGGGCGCCATGGGGATAGCTGGGATTGAGAATGCTGATACGACAGCGAGACGGGCCCTTTCTGGTCCTCTCGAAAGGGATTTCAGCCTTGTCTTCTCAGACGCCTGTCTAACTCTGCGTCTGAGTTTGTGTGCTGCTTGGCAAGCCTTGGGCGACCAACAAGACGGCAATAAGTTGTTGGCTATTAAAGGACACTGTCCAGGGTTGGCAGTTGTCTTGTTGCTGCAGTCGCCGAATATAGGTGGTGTTGGCTCTTATGCATTGCACTTTTTAATGGTGCATATCCGTCCTGAATGTCATGAGTGTCGTTGGCCATTCATGGCCCGCTAAGAGCTACCTGATTTTTATCATCTTGATGGTGTTCGTCTCCGTTTCCATCTTTGGTGAGACTTAGCATGTCAATTCGGAAATGAGTCTTTCTTCCTATACAGGATTTTTAAATTTTTGTAGGAGGGCCATAAAGCCATAAAGCCTTGATGGGCCGTAAACCCTCAACCCACCCCCCGCATATTTACCCATTTTTTACTCTTATTTACCTCATTCTCTCGTCCTTGATGCCGTAACAATCATGGTGTGGAGAGTTTCAAAGGTTGTATCCATTTTTTAACTTATCACAGACATTGTTATAATTACGTAGTGTAGCCATCTCTAACACAACAATGGTGTAAGAATTGGTGGTCTGCTTATACAGAAGATAGTTTCTTGTTTCTTTAATAAGAGTCTAAAAGGCCTCAAAGCCGTACACTCTTTACTATACTATACCTAAACCTAACTTAGCGTAAGCATATTTCACTACTAACGCAACCTCACTGGCCTCAATACGGAAAAACTCACCTGGAATTCCAGAGCTACACCGCTTGCTGCCGCACACAAGATTGTAACTTTTGCCAAAGAATTGCTGAGGAGCATTGTTCTAACTGTGTGGTTAAGTTATGTAAGATGCAGACTTTGCAACAACGCAAATGATAAAATTACGGTAATAAAACAGTTTCATCAACAAAGCGGAATTGGAGGGAGATCCCAGTGCAGTCCGGTATGGTGAGATGTTCTCCCTCCCCCTCTCTGTTGTTTTACAAAGCTTATTACTAATATTGGTTTGATACCAGGATTAGAATAATCAGTACTGGTAGAAAATCGTGATCAGCTTTTCTTGTTTTTCTGCTGTTCAACAACATCCACAAAACAAGAAAATTCGTGTTTCGCTGCAGAAGACAACATCAACTAGCTCATTTGAAATACGCTGTAAATAAATATTTAAAATCAATACAAATTAATTGCTGTTAATAAATCAGAAAACACAATAAACAAACCAAAAAGCACACATTTAAAATACGCTGTTAAAAATTTCCGCAAAATTACGGTGCAAATATCTGGTAAATTGTTTCCAGTTCTTTAATCGTAAAAGTGTAGGCTTAGTTCCAAGTCTTAAATTAAGCCTAGTCAAAGGATTTGAATGGAATTCGCTGATTCAAATCCCGTTCACGTCATCTCGTGAGGTATAAATTCATAATAAAGGCTTTCCGAATCTTTGTTATTTTTATCGTGTGATTTTCGCTGTTGTGCTCACTGGAAAAAATAAAACCGTAAATTACTAGTACAAAGACTGGTAATTTGTTGCCAGTTTTTGGTACTGTAAAGTTACGGTCCACCTCTATGAAGGAACGAGTGTTGATAAATTCTGTCCTCAGGGCATTCTTAGCCGAGAATACATAGAAGTATGATGTACATTAATATGTCATATAAAACACATATTCACATCTCTTACCATTAGGCTATTGTGTAAATCATCCGAAGATTATGATTAACAGAACTGGAAAGGAAGTACCGTAATTTTATGGAAGCTTCTTAACCATGTAGCTAAAATTTTGGTAGTACGTATTTGTCCACTTACTTCATTTAGATGATGTGATTGAGTTTTAAACCATCAAACTCAGGGTTACTACAGAGATTCCAACTCCTGTCGTTGGCCTTGGATAGATGACTCAGTGGGCTGGGGCACCTGTGCACTGATCTCGAGTTCGCTGGTTCAAATCCCGTTCACGTCATCTCAGCAAAGTATAAAACCATAATAAAAGCTTTCTGGATATTTGTTATTTTTAGTGTATGATTTTCACTGTTGTGTGCACTGGAAAAAATAAAACCGTAAATTACCAGTACAAAAACTAGTAATTTGTTGCCAGTTCTATGTACTGTATGTAAAATTACGCTCCACATAGTCATGAAGGAACGAGTGTTGGTAAATCCAGTCCTCAGGGCATTGTGAGCAGAGAATACATAGAAGTATGATGTAAAAATAAAAACGTTTCACAACCATCACATCTGAAGGTGATTGAACAATAAACTAATTGTCGTTTGTGACAGTGCGTAGTGTTTCCTTTACTACTACACCAGTCATTTTATGAGAATCAGAGTAAAGTCAAAAATGGTAATTACTTCTGCATTAATATAAGACGTTCATAATCGTTTTACTACTTTACTGATACAGTTGGTTCATTCTTGCGTTATTTCCAAAATACGACTCTGTACTTGATATGCTAAATTTTCGACGAACATTATTTCACAAGGAACACAACTAACGCTCGTCAAACATTAAGCCTGTCAACTACAGCGTCGTACTTTGGAAATAGCATAAAAATGAACCAACTGTAACCAAAATAAACACTCGCACTCCAGTTTTGTACAACTGATATAAAATAAAATAAACTTTGGTGAATCTAACTTGCGAAATTCCGTGAATCTGACGTCAAGTCTTGCAAGCTGGCCTAATGCCAGTTCCGCACACTTAAAAAAATATGACGTGGCTAATGGATATTTTGAGAGTTCCCGATAAGGTCACACCATCATAAATCCTAAATCAATATCTTTATCTACTGAATGGTGAGAAATTGTTTGCCCATAGAGAGCCCTTTTAAAAGATTCGTGAGCGAACGTCAGAAAAGGTATAAAATAAATTTAAGGCAGTGAAAGACTCAATTCTGACAATGCTGACTTCTTTTAGCTAATATTCGCCGTTCCTGGTTTGAGTATGATTGTGTGGGTCACACAAGATGGTGATTTTTTTTTTTTTTTGCAATACAGATCAATAAGTAAACGTGCGTCCTCAAACTAATTTTCTGGGGTGATGGCACCTCACTTGAAACTATGATGTCGTCCTAGCCACATCCACCTTTCAGGGTGTGTATCCGAAGAAGGAGCTTTTGTTGACTATAATGCTATTTGCTCCAAAAATTCAAACATTTTGTCTATATTACAGCACGTGGAAGTACTTTAGTCAAACTTTTACTGTTTTAATCAGTAAAAAAAAAAGCCGTGATGGCTTATAAGGTTGACGTATTTCCTTAATTTATGTATAAGTGATCGCCAACCATCAACTGAAAAACGTAATTCGCGTGCTTTTAGACGTCATTTTACATGTCAAGTTTCAAAATTTAATCTCCGATTAATGTCATGTTTAAAAAGTCAAAAACGGTGCTAACAATTTGTCGATATTGCAGCACGTGGAAGCGCTTTAGTCAAACTTTTACTGTTTTAATCAATAAAAAAAGCCGTGACGGCTTATAAGGTTGACGTATTTCTTGAATTTGTGTATCGCTGATCTCAACCATCAACTGAAAGACGTAACTAGCGTGCTTTTAGACGTTATATATGTCAGGTTTCTAAACTTAATCTCTGATTCATTTCATGAAGTTTAAAAAGCCAAAAACTGTGCAAAAAGAAAGCAAAATAGCATTTATTTACTGGAAAATAGGAAAAACACATCAGAGAAAACCATACACTGGAATAACATATTTCAGTAAGCCACCTTTATGCACTTATGTTTCATTCAAGTGACGTGACCCGGATTCAAACCGACGAACTGATCCACCAACAGATCACTGCCATCCCGCCTCTACCGATTTGGAAACTTGTCCACTGGCTTACCAATTCCCAGTGGATACATTTAAATATTAATAATAATAGTAATAAAAGATTTATTACCCAACGATTTATTAAGATTTATTAGACGGTAAATGGATTCAGATAGGGGTGAGATAATCGACCTGCTAACATTGTTCCCAAATTGACAAATAAATCTAGGTATAAAAAAAGTTATCAGCAAGGTACATCTCCAGCCTAGTGCACATAACATTTCTTCAAACACAATTACAGAAGGAAATAAAGATATGAGAAGTTCTCCTTACAAAGACAGTCATAAACCAGGACACACAAGATATTTAGAAAGATCTACCTCTTTAATGCCTCCGCGAAAAAAAACCAAGACTGGTCGACCCCCACCAACTCGGATGTCAGGCCATTCCACAGCTTCACAACCCGATTTGCAAAATAGAACTTCGTGTAATCTCTATACATTTTTCTAACATTGAGTTTAAATTGATATCCCCTAGTGACACTGTTACTCCGGATCGTAAAGAACACACCCAGATTGACGGCCACAAATCACCCCATAATAGAGAGAGTAAGGCAGAGGTTGGCGTGAAGCCGTCTGAGTTCTAGTGATTCCAAACCCAGGCGCAGTAGACGCTGTCCATATGGTAAATCACGCATGCCAGGTAGGCACTTGGTGAACGAGCAGAATCCTGGTCACGATTGTAACTTTAGTAACGTGTTCAGTGAGTTATCTTTTATGCCAGTGGACAAGTGGCCATATTGGTAAAAGTGGCAGGAAAGTGATCTGGTGATTGACTGGTTTGCCGGTTCGAATCCGGGTCACACCACTTGAATGAAATGGAAGTGCATAAATGTGGTTTACTGAACTACATTCTTCCAGTGGATGATTTCTCTGACAGCTGATTTACAATTTTCCTTTATAAACAAATAAAAGTAAAAGTTGAAAATTGCACAATTAAAAGTAAGAAAGAATTAAATTTCAACCAGAGATGAAAGAACATAGGAGAAAGGTGCCACTTCAATGAAATGAAGATGAAGCCGTTCAAATCAGAGTCGTGTAATACTAAATCATATCAAAAACCAAAACTGGTAAAAGAGGCCGCCAAGTTCCGAATGGTTCGGGCCTTCAAAGGAGTGATATCAACACACCAAAACATTCTCCAAGTTTAAATGAAAACTAGAACATTGCTACTTTTGGTAGCAATGTTCAAGTTTTCATTTAACGTTCAAAATATTATTCGGTGCGATTAAGTTGGCGAATGTTTTGGTGTGTTGATACCACTTCTTTGAAGGGCCGAACCATTCGTAACTTGGCGGCCTCTTTTACCAGTTTTGTTTTTTGATATGATATCACTCCTTTTTTTAATCGTGTATTGACTCAACTCCACTACCGTGCAGATGAGTAATAAAGTGCCACGTCAAGATAAAATTGGTTTTCAACAATTTGCTACTACCTTTTGCCTATAGGCCGAACCATTCTCAACTTAGTCACCTCTTTATCGGCTTTTGGTTTGGTTTTAATTTTGTTGTAATTTGTTGTATTTAGTTAGTTTTGGTGTGTTGATATCACTCGTTTGAAGGGCCGAACCACTTTCAACTTGGTGGCCTCCTTACCAGTTTTTGGCTTTAGTCGTGTAATACTAAATGTAACTGAATAAAAGTGCCAGCCGTTACAACTGGTGGCAGCAGTGGGATTGGACTGTACTTCTGTCTAACACCCGTGGTGCCTTTTTGGGCTTAAATGACTAAAAACCAAACCATACTAGCTCTGCTTTAGTAATATAGTAACGTAGCTTAAATTTGGCGTTGTTCAATGTGAGTAATTTATTTTCCGTAAATTATATGTAAATTTCCGTAATAATATTTTCCGTAACTTTCCGTAATTTATTTTCCATTTAACATTTTACTCGAACTTGAGAACATGTGTAGTTATATGTTTACACCTTGCGCTGATTAATTAATACGTTGGCCAAAGTGTTCTCAAAAATAAGTTTTTCAAAACAAGCGCGCATGACATAGTGCGATCTCGAGGGGGTTCACGCACTCTTTCTTTATCTGCTTCTCTGACGTCACTTGGTGTCGCCTGTTTTGCATGATTTAATGGTTGATGTAGCTAATGAGCTACAAGCAAGTCTAATTAAAGGGCACCCCTCGGTCATAATAGGGACAAGTTTCTTAAACGACAGCATGCTGCAGTTGTAGTTGTGTAAGAGAGGAACGGAGCAGCACGCCGCTGTAATTTTTCTCGGCAAAACATATGTTGCAACACTTATTCGAGACAATAAACCTGTTGATTTGAGTGGAGGTCTGGAAAATTAAAATTATAAATTTGACAACGGCTTAAATTGGCTTTTGTAGGAATAAACGCTGTTTTCAAAATGTCGAACCTATGGAAAGTAATAAATAACGTAAAAATTAAATGCATGCTTCCACTCAGGGAGTTAAATATACGAAGCACGGCATAAGCATATTGAAAAGTTAGCACATCATAAATTTTAACAAAATATGCTAAATGAATAATGCATAAGATGAGAGGACTTCAACAAAAATACAATTATGAGTTGGTTTCCCAAACAAGATATCGTTCATAGTCCAGAGCAAACCAAATTTTAACAAAACCATAGGTGCTGTACCGTTAACGCATAACATGCAAAAATCTAACAAAAACGCAATGCGATTTCATATCAAAGTATAACACAAAAGTTAAATCAAAAGGTAAATTTTAACAATGTGTAGGAAGGTGTAACAGTAACAAGTAACACGCATAGAGTCAAAGTACAAAATACAGCAGATATTAGATTCCTCCAGAAAAATGGTAAAGATGAACGTAAGACTTTGTGACCTTTTCTACGTTCACAGTTCAATGAAAGTTGTGATATCCGCCCAAAATCAAACTGGTGTAAGAGAAGCCTCCTAGTTTCCAAGAGGGGCCGGCATTTGACAGCAGTGATATCATTCAACCAGGAAAAGGCCGCCAAGGTTAATTCTAATAGCCAGCAAACTTGGCACATTGCCCCGTCTTTAATTTTTTTGAGCCCTGAGTGATTATGGTTATTTGCAAATATGAAGAATTGAATAAATGTCAATGTCAGAGGCATATGGATTGTAAAGTTCTAAGTCCAACATGTTTCATCACTCTAAGAAAATATTCAAAGAAATGAAAGAAGAGGGCAATGAGCCAAGTTTGCTGGCTATGACCTTGGCGATCTTTTCCTGATTAAATGATATCACTACTTTCAAAGGCCGACCCTTTTGGAAACTTGGCGGCTTCTCTTATACCAGTTTTGGTTTGGGTGGATGCCAGTCAAAAGTAACATGTGACGAGTCAGAGGTACAAAATAGTATTAACCCACTTAATACCGAAAACAAAACAAAAAAATGTAGTGACATTTAAGCTAGAATGTTCATGGGGAGTTCGGGGGTTGCTGATAATATATGCATTAAATAGATTTTTAAAGTTATAAAATCCAAGTTACTTTTCACTGTCATCAGCCCGAATAAAGAAACCAAATTCCAACAGCACAATGCCTTTAAAAGAAACGTGTGACAATTCCAACATGCGTTAAGTAAGAAACAGGGGGAGGGAAAGGTAGAGAAAGAAACAGAAGTAGAAAATGCTTTTGTCTGTTTCCTGCATACCCCCACCTCCTTTATTAGTTGATGCACCTTGTTGGAATGCTAAGTGTCACGTGATTCATGTGATGTTATTGCTTTGCTAGAATTTGGTTTATTCAGTCGGTATGAGTGATAACGGTGAACAGTGGACACTTAAACATAACCCTTTCTTGCCCCTTCTTCCCCACGCCAATTTAAACGGACAGCTCCTGAACGGAAAACAAATTTAGTCCCGATGCGCAACGCGAGCTTAGTGAGGGGTCTCCGGGGACCTCGAGCAAGGAAGCCAGCACAGTCTAGTGTCCCCGACTAGAATAAAGTGAACACCGGTTCGTATCCTGTGACTGACTTAACTTTAAAAATATCTTCATGCAGTTTAGCATGGGCAGTAGAGAGTTGATGTGACCTTTTTCATATGTTGTGCGTTTTATAAACGGATTTTGTTGTTTAAAGGTCAAGCCATTTTGCTGTCAACTTTTATCATTTTTTCCATTTTTTTTTTTATTCTCTACGAGAACGTTTTAGAACAGTTTATAACTAAAATATGTATGCCTCGTGCAGTTTTTTTTACCTAAAATATACGTAAGCTACATGAAAAAAAATCTAAGCGTGCATCAACAGAAATACAAGAGGCAGCTGCAAGAACTGGTCAAGGAAGAAGTTCCAAAGTTTGAAATAAAAAACACTTTTGATATCCTAAATTTGGCTGAGAATTTGGTAAAGAGTCAGGTTAAGATCTCCCACATTTTAATTTTTTTCGTCAAACGTCGATAAATTGAGGCTGTCCCTATGGTCCTCGTAAAAATACCCCCATTTGAACGGCACGCGCTAGTTGAACCATCTGCGTTAGCACTTTCTCAGACAGGAAAGGAATGTTGTGTCACAAGGCCAGCTGTCTTTCTAGCATTACTCTGTCTAGCACTTAGCACGCAAGACTGCAGCGGATTAGAAATAAGTGGAGAGTAGAGGTGAGAGAAAGACTTGAGTGTGAAGGAGCTTTTTTCTATGGTTGCAGCAAACTTGGCGTGAAGTTGACACTTTAGTTTAACAAACCTACCAAGGTCCTTGAAAAAATGTAGCATTTGTACCAACAAATTGGAAAGGCCTATCATTTTAATAGTGTATGTTCAGTTTCCAAAGAGTTAACTTGAAAAATATAGCATTTGTACCAATAAATTAGAAAGGCCAATCATTTTAATAGTGTATGTTCAGTTTCGAAAGAAGTAAGGGTAGCAAGAGTTGTAGTAGCCAAAAGGCTGAGTTCCAATTTGCACGGCCTATTTGAAAATACAACTTACGTCAACCTGTTACGGTGTGAAGAAACGAAGGTGAATATAGTTTTGAATAGTCAAGATATTCTAGCCTTTTCAGAAATTACCATAGGCAAGACTGAAAAATAGAAGACATTACAGTTTGAATAGCAGAGAGCCTAAGACTAATCCGTGGGGAAGAATCTGTTCCCGGAAGGAAGACAAGGTAACAATGGTTATCAAAGTCGGAATGAAGCCAGAAAACCAAAGGTGAAAGAAAATCCAAGAGTTCTTCTCTATAATACGGTCTGTGGAACTGAATCAAAGGGAATTCGATGTCAAAGGAAATTCCGTAAATGTTTTGATGTTATTAAAGGTGACAAGTCAGTCGCTGTTGCAGGAGTGTGCAGGAAGGAAATCGTGCGGATAAGTGGACGAAATGAGCATTATCCTGAACCACCGGAAAGTTCACCATCCTAATCGCAGATAGAATTTTGCGAACCCTCAGCAGTGACGTCATCGGTGAAACATCGGACTCACCGGCACAAGATTTTACCAGTGAATGCGCCAATTAAAGATGGCGGACATGCAGCTGTTCGTCGTTAGGCTTATTTACGCAAACGTAATCACAAATTGGAGGAGTCTGGAGTCACACAGATCGTCCACATTGAGCTAAACGAAAGTAAGAAGTCACTAATTATAAATAGTAATAATACAGTTTATTATTATTAATAATAATAATACAGTTTATTGCCAAATAACGGGTTTAAGTTCACTTCGAAACTTGTGAAAACCCGAAACGTACAAAATTTACAGTCAACCCGTTAATAATTTGTTTGGTTACTACCAATAAAAATGTCAATTACAACATGCGTCATTACAGCATACGTTAAAGTCAATATAAAAATAAAAAAATCGCTTCAAAAACAAAACACCAACCACACAAGTACGATAAGTATAGTAACTGCAAATCATCAAAAAAGAATTAAAATATACTAGCACTCAACTTAAATATAAAAGCATTATAATGTGTGTAATAATAACTTAACCAATGGGTTTCCTTAACTTCACATGCTGTTAATTGTTTAAAAAAATAATTTTTATCTCCTTTCTAATTGCATTCTTACTACCAAGTGTTAGCAGGTCAACACTTCGGGCAGATGACCAGGAGTGGTTAACGCTCGTTAAACCCTTTAAACCCTTTTTTTTTTTAGCAGGTCAATGGACAAATTAACTAGAGTTGGGATTACATATGACCTGCACTGTTTGTTGTAATCGTTAATTACCTGAGGAACATTAAATTTGTAGGTGGATTTACGTAAAAAGTCTGTTTTACTATCTGTCGCATTATTAAAATCAGTTTTAAAGTAATTTTTATAAATGGGTCCAAAGGCTCTAAGTGGTTTAATTATCAGTAGTAAACGTACTTATGGTCTGTTTTTACCTTTAAACGGCCTAGCAGCGCCTTTGACAACATAGTTATGATGAGGGGGGGGGGATGAGGCTTAATGGCGCGTCGACAGCAAGGACATTAGCGCCAACCTCAGTCACAGTGCAGTGGTCCGACCATAATGGTCAACCTACGTTCTTAAAATACTTCTTTCGTGGCATTTGCAGCCATTTTGCAGCCACTGATTCATCCAACAACTGCGTTCCAAAATTACTGATGGATGACGTCACTTTAGGTGGAAGTGATCGGTTTTTTTTTATCAGCCATTAAGCTCTTAGGTGAGTTCTGGAAAGTGATTAGAGCTAGTTTCTACACTTGAACACAAGGCCAGCATGAATAGCAACTTCATTTTTGACTTCTTGTGCTGTGAATAATGTTGAGGTACTGGAAAAGTGGAATGGTGGAATGCAGCTTCATAAAACATGGGAGCAAGACATCCAGGAGACAAAGACATGTCTTATGTAAAGGTGGGTGGAAACCAAGAAAACGCAGTAACATTTGCCGCCATATTGGCACCAGTATGGGCTTTGGAGGGCATAACTACAAGGTGCACTTCATAAAAATGGAGGGAAAAACAACGGAAGAGCGGATTTCTTAGGCTTAAAATAACGTTGTTTTCCCCAACAACAAAAATCGCGCGTTTTAGGTCTAAGAAATCACTCTTCACAGCATCGGCTTCAGTATGACGCCCTTCTGTTTCTGTCTGTAGTGCCCCTTGCAGCTAACCCAATAAGCATAGAGTTATATACAATAATACTACGTCACTGCCCTATTGAGCCTGTAGTAGTGAAGGAATGCATAAAGAAATGCTTCGAAAGAAACATGCCAACTTAAATTATTGTTTGAAAATCTAGTCAATCTCCTGGCACGTGAGAGCAAAATGTAGCAGTTAACGATGTAACGGAAAATGTTAATAATCCCATGGTATATTATTAAGATTTTTTGTTGGTGAACATCAGATTTTAAGACGGAAGTACTTAACTTTAAAATCGCGTGTTAGAGAGAATCTAACTTCTGCATTGCGGGTTAGTTGGGGAGGAGGTGGAAGAAGAAGAAGACTTCGTGGTAGTGGCAAAAAGTGTATTGAAAGCAGAACATGACCTCATCGTTAAGAAGAATGGCTTTATCACAACTCTTTAAGCATTTGGACACTTAAAAGGGTTCTTATTTTGGTCTATTTAAGAGAATAAGCTTTAAGCTTTAAAAAAAAAGACGGCGCATTGCTCACAGCTGACAGCAGACATAAGTAAATTTTTAAATGGAGAAGAACTGGCAGATACAGCTGATTTTCTAAAACCTTTGCAAGACTTTGTTTTCCTGTAGCAATCAATTGGGAGCTTATCGGCTACTCACACGCGTTTATTTAATTGCTGTCAAATATGTATAAAATAGGTAAAATTTCCTGGAAATATTTCGAATAGCATAAAGCCTGTTATTACTCGTAGATTAAATTGACAAATAGTTCCTTTGTTGCGAATTTTGGAGAAAACTGAACTAATAAAAGGATTAC
>JAHWFP010198889.1:0-14898 GCA_023313725.1 Lithobius niger | reverse complement strand
CCCCCCCCCCCCCCTTCGGTGATTCCGCCGCTGGTTCAGTCAATAGTTAAATGTAAAATGAAAACTAAGCCAAACGTTTCCGGAATTTTCATTTGCAGGTTGCATTTTGTCGGTTAATATTAGTTACCGAAGTAACGGCATTAAAGCGAAAACCATCACGAAGGACTAAAGTGCATTACGCCAATGTTTAAACCGCACTGACCCTTGCCTTATCCAGACTAAATCATTAAAGCTCAGTCTGCAAATCGTCACTTCCTTAAACCGTCTTTACCTGCGTGCGAGAAATGGACTCGTTGTCCAAAAGTGTCTGACCATACTACTACTATTCCAAGGTCTTTGTGTCTGACAGCTAAAACGAACTTAATGTCGTAATTATTCGTCGTAACAGTCTATCATTCACCCAACCTGCGACATGAAAAACGTATATTCGTGTTTTCTGAAAGCTATATCTTAAAACAATCGAACTTGCGCAGCTAAAGACGCCCTGGAGGAAGTAATCCTTAAAGGAGCGTAGCAGAGAAGCCAACATTTTTTTGTCTAAATTTCATTGTCCAATACTGTACATCACAAGACCAAGACCAAGACCAAGAACAAGAAGTTGTCTATTTGGCCCCTCTCTGTATCTCGAGTTTGGCTCGCCCGAATTTCACAATTTTTGGACTGCAGACAGGCCTCGACTAGTCAAGGCTAGATTCCAAATTTGGTTTAAAGATGTTTACTTTTGACGGAGTTATAAGCTCTCAAAGTTGAAAGTTTAACACAGAGATGGTCGACCCTTACTAACACTGGCTGTCGCCAGTGTTAATATCGAGTGCATATCTGGAATTTCATTCTTCATAATATTCCGGCAGTTATGTTTCATGGTGGGGTTATGGGATGTATTAATGTTTCCGCACGAAGTTCCCCCTCCACCTCCATCCAGTTCTGATTGCATAGTCATAAAATATCATAGCCCGATGTGCGGTTCATTCCAGTAAGTTACGGTCGATGTATGGTACATTCCAGTAACGTGCGGTCGATCAGACAAAATTAGCTTGTGCACTCATAACACTTGCGTTCGTACCAACGATTCATTTGGCCAGAAATTTCTCTCTGGAAAGGGGGGGGGGGGGGCCCAATTGCGGGGCACAGAAAACATGTTTAGCGGGAATTGACACAGTCTCGTATTAAATCACCACTGGTAGCATTGTAAAATATTTAAACAGGAAAAAAAAAATTAAATTTATTTTTCGGAGATGATCAGACACAGATCAATCGATCCATGAATGACTGCGTTTAATTGATCGCCTAAAACTTAAATAATTGTTTTCGTATTTAAATATTTTGAACTGCACCAGTGGCGATTAGCTAACAAAAGGGAATGCTAAAGCTTCAGAAACAACAAAATGAGACAGTACATTTAAATGACAGAGTAGATAGGGCAAAAAAATCATTAAGAAAAACAAAAAAATGAGACTTGATCTTATACGTGTAATTTCAACGAACACTCCTTTTTAAACCAACCAACAGGTGATAAAACATAAGATCTACAGAAGCCAGAACTAGACGCGCAGGGGTAAGGCTGGCCGCATACTGCATCGAACGTATATGCAAAGACGCCTTATGTCTTGTCGCATGTCCATTACAAAACGTTTTACCCTAGGGCCAAATTCATAATGACGGCTCAACTCAAGTCTGAGCTGGTACTTTGCTAAGTCAGGGCGAAGCCTGAGCCGAGATCGGACTCACTTTGGTATACATACTTTAGTAAGACAAAAGAGCATACAATACAATTACTGACTTTACATAGATTTCATTTTTATAATTTTGAAGACAAACCATTGATACTTAACAAGAATTTATTCTAAAAAGAAACGTGTGATGAAACTCGAAGCTAACACCAAATATCCGTTTTGCTGAACCAGGTCGCAACTGACAAGAAAGGGAAGCCCGCACATTGAAGCATTTGGATCATACCCCCCCCCCTGCCCCTTATGCTCTTTCAGTAAATAAAGATAAGCCATGACAAAGGCTATTCAAGGATTAAAATACTGATTTTAGGGTTACAAGTTCAATATGGCCCGGCCATCTAATTTTTTTTTTAGAATAGCTATATTTAGACATATTTTTTAGAATGCATGGGGGGGGGGGATGGTGCTTGCACCTTTTTTAGTGATCTTTGCCCTTATTTTCGATGGATGTTTCTCCCTCCCTAGTTTGAAAGTGTGTAGGAACCTATGACATTAAAAAAACAAGTACGTCGCCAGCAATAAATCAACAAGGACCACATTTAGAAGATAGATACAGAAGTAAATGTTTTGTTCAACCAGGTCGCAAGTGACAAGAAATGGACACATTGGGGACTTGGGTCACTGCCCCCTCCCCTCCTCTGGCCCCTACTTTTGGATGCCCTTTCGGTAAATACAGATAAGCCATTACAAAGGCTATTCAAGGATTAAAATACTGATTCCTGGGTCCCCAGTTTGTTCAATATCGCCTGGCCATTTCAAGTTATTTTTTTTTAATTTGGGAAAACTGTTGTTTTAGACCTTTTTTTGGAATACATTGGGAATGGTGCCTACACTGGGAATGGTGCCTGCACATTACTAAAAATGTTGCTCTTTGTGTACTTTTAATGATCATTGGTCTTCTTTCATTTGAAAGTCTGTGGGCGCCTACCGTGACCCATTGAACAAATACGTCGTCAGCCGAATTGCTGCAAACCATCATACCATTGCCATACCAAGTTGTCGACGCGCCATTAAGCCTCAATCCCCCCCCCCCATTGCCATGCCAGCAATAACCTGAGTCACAAGATAACGAAAAAGTAAATGCTGGGAAGCACGCGAGCTGTAAATAGTAAACATTTTCTTGGCGAGCTGTATCTCTGGACCGCCTTCCCCCAGATGTATGGCAAGATTTAGATTAGGGGTTTGAATAATATATCTGTAATGTGTGGTGCAGTGGCAACCCGGACCACTGTACTGTGACTGAGGTTGGCGCTAATGACCAAGCTGTCGACGCGCCATTAAGCGTCATCTCCCCCCCTTCCCCCCCCCCCCTTTTGGATTTTTGACCTCATCTTGGCATTTGCTTCCCCCCCTCTTCCCCCCTGCATATTACTGCTATCATATACGCGACTACTACTTTGAAATTTTTCACACGGCGGGCATACAAATATGTGTCCTTTTTGGTTTCAATTTTTTTATACAATTTTTCAATACAAGATTTCATTTGCCCTCGCCCTTTCCAATCCCTTCATGGGCCCATCCCCAGCAAAAATGTTCCAAGGTTAAACCACTGTTTATGATCGTGTTTTGCCATTGTTAAACCAATGGTAAATTGGGACCAACCATTGTAATCCAAAGATTGAAACATGGTGAAAGTGTCCTGTTACCATGGTAACTAGTGACCATGGTTTTGAACGAGGTTTAACCAAGTGTAAATTGGGACCACCCATGGTTTAACCATGTTTACCCATAAACTACCCGTGTTTAACCATGGTTGACCATGATCGATTTTTGCTGGGGATGGGCCGGCGCCCTTATCATCTGCCGGATCACATGGGCTTAAGCGGTTTCCTAACGGGGCAAGGGGTAAACGTGTAACTGGAAGAACGTATACAGTATAACGGAAAATCGTCTAACACGAAATTCGTATAATGAAAAATCGTTTAAATGTCCCTGCCTCGCTCGCGCTGCCGCACTCGCACACATCAGAAACCACACGTGTATTATTGTCCAGTCGTTTATCCATTATACCATTATTTATTATACGACATTCCGTTATGTGATTTTTCATTATATGATATTCCGTTTAGAGGATTGTCCAGATTTTTTATTTACGAAAATATTAAGCAATTACCCCGCCCCTAACCAGGGAAGTCCCTAAACGAATCCATTTCGGAGCGGTAAAAAAAAAACGCTACGCGTCGAAAGCTTTAGGCCGTGCAGCCAAATGGATGTTATGCAGAGTAGCTGACTCCTAAAGCAAGACCAAAGTCTAGTCACGACCAGGCTTAGGATTTCTTGAGTCGACTCACTTTTTGAGCATGAGCCACGACTTGGCTTTACTATTATGCATACGAAGTAAGAGAGGCTCAAACTTTGCAAAGTCGTTCTCACAGTGAAGCCTGAGTCCGTGCTCAGCTCATGCTATGGTGTCATTATGAATACCAAATTCCTAAGCTGAGCTCGAGCTCATGCTTAGCTCACGCTGAACCGTCATTATGAATATGGCCCTAAGGGGGTTTTTATGACTGCTTGCACGCTCCGTTTCCTTCAAGATGAAAGAGTATTATTAGAAGTTTGCTTTCACACACCGTGTGCGGCTTAACGCATCGAAAAGCAAAAGCACATGCGGGCCGGATTTATAGGGGGGCAAAGGGGGCAATTTCTCCGCCCCCCCCCCAACCAAAGGGGCCCCCTTTATACAATTAAAAAACCTCACTGTCAAAGGTATATAAAGCATATAACGAAGTTAGGCTTCGACAAAACATGTTGTTACAGTAGGGATGTGGAACGAAGTTTTTTTTCTATAAAATTCCACTTTTAAAATTATGGATATGACATCATGTAAGCCGGCTCGCGCGTTGCAGGGAAGCACTAGCCTCAGTGAGGCTATCTCACGCCAGCCTATAAAGTTACAAAACTTTGCCTCGAAACTAATTTTTGACCAATAAACAATTGTAAATACCTAAGAAAGATGTAATCTTTTTGACTGATCGTGAAAGAAGCTCCTAGGATTGCCAGAAACTGATTAGCCAGATGAATCTTTTTTAAAAACGTATTATTTTCCTGAATTTTATCTCCCGAGGTTGAATTATATCTGCCTCTATAGACGTAAGCTATTAGTTTCTGGAAATTTATATGTAAATTGTATAAATTTGGTGAATTAGTGTATTTTATTTTCAGCGTTAGAGGGGCCTGAAGTGCCCCGGACCTCCCAAGGTCTAAATACGGCCCTGAACACATGAATACATAAAGCACCAAGTAAGCCACAAGGTAAAATGTGACGTTTCGTCTCAACTAGGCAGTGCCGTTATCAAGCATACAAATTCTTATAAATTGCCTAAATACATTAAAATAATCAAGGCGCAGCTTACAAAAAATTATGTTTAAACCCATTTTCACCGGAGCAAACCAGGCAGGGTCGTTCTGAACCGAGGGCATTTTTTTAATTCTTCGTTTTGAATTAGATCCCGTCAATTACAATGCAGCGTGCTGTGTCGCCCCCACCTTGAGCTTTATATTATAATTAGGCTTTGTAGAGCAACACAGTCATCTTTTACCACTGCCTGCTTTATGGACAATTAGCAATTTCGTGAAAGTCTCTATCAGTTCGTCACGAATAAAATGACATCACTATAACGGTATCCTATAATGTCTTATGTATT
The DNA here is from genome assembly GCA_023313725.1 of Lithobius niger. Taxonomy (NCBI): domain Eukaryota; kingdom Metazoa; phylum Arthropoda; class Chilopoda; order Lithobiomorpha; family Lithobiidae; genus Lithobius; species Lithobius niger. The sequence continues at coordinate 9,524 of JAHWFP010198889.1, read as the reverse complement.
GGAGGCAGGGGCTTCATACACAATATTAATTCTCACGCAACTTTTAACATTGAAGTGTCACGTGAAAGTCTGTTACTTACAGTACCAGCTCACTACTGTGGCACGAGCCAGGATGGAATTACATAACCACGAACGTGACCTTCTTTAGAATTGTACCTTAGAGCAATCACCTATACACATCTCAACAATGCATCCACACTAAAATTACACACAAAATTACTGCTGGAGTGAACCGAGAACCGTGAACACTGTGGCCAACCATAGCTGCCTCTGTGCAATATTTTCTCATAGTATAGAACACGAATGAACGGCAAAGACATGTCCTTAGGAACCGGTCATTATTTATGGCCGGGGGAGGGGGGCGGGGGCAGAGGAAATGAAAATGTAACTACCAAATTTTCAATGCCCTCCCCCTTCAAGATCCTGAAAAAAATGTTGACCATCCCATGTCCAAAAATAGTGTGGGCCCCCCCCCCCCCGAAAGTGTGCGCTTTTCGTATATCCATTGAGACCGTCTGCAGATGATTCCTGTAGCCAAGATTAGTGTTGTAGCCAAAATAAGTAAGTAGCTCTCCAAACCGATAGTTACCGTTAGTTGTAAGGAAACGTGTCTCGTTTTTAACGAAAAGACATGTTGGTTTAAAAATGTTCTATAAAATGTTCCTTACACCCATCTCCTGTCGAGATTCATACAATAAGTATGTTGAACACACTTAACACTGAACACGTTTGAATGCCCACATCCGCAATACAGTCAGCACCTAAAAGACCGAAGAAGCCAAGAAACCAGGTGCCAAGGCTTTTCTAGAAAGTCTTTTGTAAAAACTAGACTTGCAGAAACGGTAATAATATCGTCAAAACCTTGCAACATTCACATCATGGGGGTCCCAGAAGCTGAGGTGTTTTTAGAAATTTTGACTCTGAAAGTGCCATTTTTGAGGTCCAAAAATGACTTTTTCTTCCAGTTGATCATGATGCTTTTGACCCCCCACCTGAAAACTTTATGAGCCCCCCATCGAGAGAGTCTTAAATAATGACCCCCCCTAATTTCCCCTCCCCCCCGTCTCCCCAGCGATAAATAATGACTGGTTCCTTACACCACTAGATACACTGAAAAGTTGACTTTTACAGTTGACTTTTTAAAGCATTTTCCAGCCGTTCATATTGTTCCTATTTTCAAAAAGATAATTAGTTCTAGCCAATCACAGATTGAACTTGGCTACATAATATGCTCAAGTAAGATACATGTTCGCACATTAGAAAAAAAGTCGCAACGACGAATTATAAATAGAAACAATTTTTTTTGTAGTTTGGCTTAGCAATTAATCAGTAGCGCTGCGTAGCTACTATCTCAGCGGTCTTTGGGTAGAAACTTCTAATTCAAGTGTCGGATACACGGGTGAGCTTCAGTCAAGGAAGGAAACAGCTCCACACTTAACTGTGTTTCCGGTTTAGACTTGCTCGCGCGATCAAAGTTTCGATTTCGGGTTTCGGTTTTCAAGACGAATTAAGTTTATTTCAGGCATCTGGCAACAGGTGTCCGCATCCGTACAGTATGGGGTTTTTGATCATACGCTAGAGTGTACTGAATCAGCTAGAGTTGAAAACTCATCATTTTCATAGACTCATGGTATAACTCTATGCTGGAGCCATAATGGGTTAGCTGCAAGGGGCACTGTAGAGTGATACAGAAGGGCGTCATACTGAAGCCGATGCTGTGAAGAGTGATTTCTTAGATCTAAAACGCGCGATTTTTGTTGTTGGAGAAAACAACGTTATTTTAAGCCTAAGAAATCTGCTCTTACGTTGTTTTTCCGTCCATTTTTATGTAGTGCACCTTGTATAGTTATGCCCTCTAAAACCCATACGGCAAATGTCACTGCTCTATAAAGACATTCAGTGCGAGTACCAGTGATTATAACAGTCATTAAAAAAAATTGTTCTACGATATGATTTCTGGCTGGTTTCACCCATTTCATTGTATACACAGCCTGTATACATGCGGTGCGCAAGCGACATACGACGAGGCCCTGAGGTGAAAACATTTCTTTCACACTCACGAGGCGTCTACTCCACCACAAATACGCACTCGATCACCACCACAACGACATGTTCCAGCTATGTCGGCATCGATGTTTTTTTCCTCAACAACACCTCTCTCCCTTGCCCTTTCAAGCAGCATTATGGAGTAGCGCGTCATTCTCGTTCGCCCTCTTCTCATGACCACGTATACCATTTGACGTCACCATCTGGACCTCACCATCACAACCTAAAGGATCGTCATCACCTCACCCACCACTTACAAAAAAAAAAAAAAAACAGTTTTCGTCCCTCTCCTGGCTCTTTCCAAAATAAATAAATAAACATTAAAACTAACTGTAAACCCGAAGTTAAAAAAGTGTAAACCGAGGGTACCCGTCAGGTAGTGCCCACGGCCATTTTTGACGAGGTCAACTGTAAATGCTAAATTTACAGGGGTAATAGTCCGACGGATAAGCAAAAAAAAAAACTGCACTTTTCGAGGATAATACCACCTCTGTTGTTCTTCATGTCCACACCCATGATAAACTTTTAGGAGGGGTGCCACCTGAAACCTGCCCAAAAATCAACATAGCGGCCATTATGTTTTTAAAATGGCCGCTATACAATACACTCAAAATCGTACTAAGATATGTAAGTTTGGTGTCGACTGCTAGGTTTTAAGGTATGCCGAATTAAAAAAAAAATGCTTTAAATATTGCCAGGACGCCACACGATAAAACATCCAAAATGGCGGTCAAAATGGTGGCAAAAAAACAACCTATTGAGTAGAAGGAGATTTGAATTATTCCTCAAAACGTGAGTTCGTTTGCAATATCTTGTAAGTAGCTAACACCAAGTCAAATCCTTAGTTTAGTGGTCCATAATTAGTTGCTGAGTTGTGGCTGTTTCTCTAAGCTGTAGCACTGCATTTTCTTCAATTCACCGTAAGTTACATCTTTAAAGTGATGCGATAGCAGTTCTAATTAAGATAAATGGATGTATTTAGACTTAGATATCAGGTGGCGATGTATGTTTTTCATTTTGGATAATTGCATGCTTTATTGTAATTAGGAATGTGCTACGGCAGTTTATCCACACGGCAGTGGTTGTTTTTTTCCTTTGCATCTATTACCACAAGTTACACTTTTAAACTGCTGCTGCGGTCGTTCTAATTAATATAAAAAGATGTAAGTAGGCTTAAACGATAGATGAAGAACTACGTATTGGAACAAGGCTAATTAAAAGGATTCATTTTAATTAGGAGCTATGCTACGGCAGTTTTTCTACATTACCACAAGTTACTTCTGTGAAAGGCTACAGTAGCAGTTCTAATTAAGATAAATCATAAAAGAGTGTAATTAGGCTTAGACGAAAGATGGAGATGTTTATTTTCGAATAATGGTAATTAGAACTGTTTATCGTAAATAGGGGTTAAGTTTACCACAAGTTACTTCTGTAAAAGGCTACAGTAGCAGTTCTAATTAAGATAAATCATAAAAGAGCGTAATTAGGCTTAGATGAAAGATGGAGATGTTTATTTTCGAATAATGGTTATTATAACTGTTTAACGTAAATACGGGATAAGCTACAACTGTTTAACTATGTTGTAGCGGTATGCTTTCTCTTCAATTCAAGTTTCAACATCTTTCAAGTTACGTGGTGGAAGTTATACTTATGATAAATGTATTTAATTAGGATTATATGAAAGGTGGAAGAATGTATATTGCAGTATAGGTAATAAACCGGTTTATCGTAGTAGCTATAAGTGTATCTGCACTGAAGCTCCTAGCTTACTTCAATTCTCTCTAAGTTACATCTATAATGTGATGCGGTGGCAGTTCTAATTATGATTAATGGAGGTATTTTAATTATGCTTGTTGGAAAGTATCCATCGGCATCTTTAACCTAAGCCTAATTATATCCATTCTTAATTAGATTGGCTACTGGAGCAGACTAAGGATGTAACTTATAATAAATAGACACGAAGAGCACAGTGCTACAACGTAGATAAACAGCCGTAGCCTAGCTACTAATTACAATAAATCATTTTAATTACCCTTGTTGGAAAAGATGCATTTCCTTCTGTCATCTAAGTCTAATTACATTCATTTATCTTAATTAGAACGGCTATTGCAGTAGTTTAAAGATGTAACTTGTGGTAAATAGATGGAAAAAAAAGCGCCACAGCATCGATAAACTTACATAGCTAAGCTCCTAATTACAATAAATAGTTTTAATAACCCTTGTTCCAAAATACTATACATCTCCATCTTTAGTCAAGCCTAATTACATCAATTTATCTTAATTAGAACGGATAATACAGCACTTTAATGCACATCACTACAACGTAGATAAACTGCAGTAGATTAGCCCCTAATTGCAATAAATCGTTTTAATTGCCAATGTTGAAAATTACACGTCGCCACCTGATATCTAAACCTGAATACATTCGTGTATTTTAATTAATACTGCTACCACATCACTTTAAAGTTGTAACTTGCGGTGAATTGAATAAAAACGAAGTGGTACTATTTGGCGAAACAGCCGCAGCTACCTCTTAATTACTAACATACCGCACTACGGATATGACCTGGAGTTTACTAGTTACGAGTCGTTGCAAATGAACTCACGTTTTTGAGCACTAATTCAATTCTGACTCTGCTTAATAAGTAAGATAAGATTAAGATAAGATTTATTTGCCACCAAAAAGCAAAACGGCAAGAAAGGGTCGAAATCAAGCGACCACTAACATCTTACCGGATGTTTTAAAATTATGAAAATGCTTTAATTTTGCCATCATTTTGGCCGTCATCTTGGATATCTGTCGTTTGTAGTCCTCACACCTTTTTACTTCAGCAGACCTTAAAACCTAGCAGTTGATACCAAACTTACATACATTAGTATAATTTTTAATTTTTTATTGTGTGGTGCCCATTTTAAAAACAAAATGGCAGCCGTGTTATCCTCACAAAGTTCAGTTTTCTTGAAAAATTTGCTGCTTACACACAGGAGACTAACGTAGTTTTTCGTCGGCAATAGGAACAGAGAATTGCCGGCCTTCCACCAGGCTAGCTGACTTTTGTTTCTGTTAGCCTAAACGAAAATACGTATACATTACATGTACCCACCCTACCTCCCCTCTTGAGTCACCACCTTGACGTATTGGGAGGAAAGAATGATGACCATTTTCACCTTACGGCAAGTATTAAGGAGGGGTGTGCGCAGGCGCACTGGGGTTAGGAAGCTGGCTGTAATTAGACAATAGCATCGCTAGGTAAAAATGCATCCAGAAAGCAAATGCTAGATTTGCAGGTAAGGTAGTTGTTTTTTTAGGCTAATAGAAGCAAAATGAAATAAAACACATATTTACTTTGGTTGAAGCGCTATGACAAGCTACTTCGTCGACAAGTTGCCTGCTTTCACGGCGAGTTACTTTCCGTTTCGTTAAGTTTGTGAAGGATCGTTGGGGAAACAAAGCTAATTTATTCATGATGGCGACGATCGAACACACCATTTTCATAAACACTAAACGATCCAGTGAGTGCACCTGGCATTAATTTGTACACATTCTTCGTTTTTTGCACACAGGAATTATGAATTCCATACGAGAAACCACTGTCGTACTATGCAAGTTGAAGCGATGTTTATATAAAAGAGACGGTGTATTCTTATTTCAAATACAACTCGAGCGTATAGTTCAAGTATACATACAAAAACTACGCTTTCGCGATATTACGACTGAATAAAATAGTTACAATGACCCATCACGTTCCACCTGAAATTAACGTTAATTGCTAAAAAAAAAATATTTCGGCGATCAACAAAGTAATTTTTCTAATGCAAACAATAAAATGCAAACTAAATTTCGGTGTAGGTACTATTCATGCGCATGAACAATCCTACATTAAATATCTTATTCCGTACAATGGCAAATCTTATGGTTTATGTTAAACGTTTAATAGTTAAGTGATTAGGGTAGGGCGGGGGAGGATTGAGGCTTAATGGCGCATCGACAGCTAGGTTGCTAGCACCAACCTCATTCACACTGAAGTGACCTGGGATACCAATGCGCCCACATTACAGAGATATTATTCAAACACCAAATCCAGGGCAGATTTAAATCCTACCAGGAGCAAGAGAGACAAAAAAAAAATTGTTCGCAGCATCCACTGCACTGCTAAGCCAGGAGAGTCGACAGTGGCACAGAAATATCTTAACAGAGATTGCCGTACCTGTATGAGAAGGTTAGAAGTGTGCGTCGCGTCGCCAAGGCCAATTTTAATTCGTTGGTTTATTAGGTCTTTAATTATTATTAACTGAGCAAAAAACATTAGAGCTCGTATCCCCATACTCACAGCCCTGGAGGTACACGAATAAAAACGGATTAGAGTTCACTCGAACGCAACGAACTGTAATTTTAACTATAATTTGTGTTCATTTTGTGTATGCATTTTTATCTTTCAATTTTGTAGCGTTTTGCTGTTTATGGCGTCTATTTTGTGTGTGTTTGTGGGTTTACGTTTTGCGAATTGTTTTTTTTTTTTTTTGCTCAGTTAATTTGTTGGTTTTTTTTGTTTCCATTTTATATGTGTCCACTGTCCACCTATTTTTGTTTTCGAAAAAACTGAACATTAGAAATGCATACTTATGTTTAGGTTCTGCCGAAGGTTTGTCCCATGATTATTATTTGATGGCAACACATTAGCGTATTTCTGGATTTAGCATGCGTTATCTCGATGAGTATTTGATTCTGGATTGTTTCAGTATCGTGGCAACAATCGCGGAAACAATTCAACTGGCTTCCCGAAGCCCGCATTGAAAAAATAAATAAGTCACTTAGTCATGTCGGCCGCCCAATTTTGAGGCCGTAGACCTCAAAATTTAAGATTACGCACCCTACGGTTTAAAACTTGAAGATTTAAGGAAAAAATCAAGACCATTCAAGACCATTTATTTAATTTTGGTTCTCCACAACGAGCTAGCTAACTCAAACAACGACAATGTTAGTTTCCCGGCACCCAACCATCGTTGCATCTTGTTCGAGTGAGCTATAATCCGATATTGTGCGCCTATTGTTACCATATTGTTACATGTTGCAGCATTGTAACATTTTGACATTGTTAGTCGCTCCGCCGCCGCCTCCGCCTCCTCCACCTGTCCAATTTTCTGAAATTCTCGTGCGCAAACGAACTCTAACAAGCACTGGCGGCCGTGCTAATAACTATTACTCATTTCAAAGACGGTATCCATGCATAGGCCATCTTCCCTACAAATCAATAGGTCTTTAAGATGCCAATCAATAACAAAAAATAATAATAAAAAAATCATTCAACAGACGAACACTCTTTCGTAATAGCAAGAATTTATATGGTTGGTGGGGGGGGGGGGGGAATTTGTAACTCTAAAGGGTCCCTAGGAAACGTGTTACATTCATTTCTATTAGTTCCGTTCGAGTTTTCAGAGGGCACCACGCATTCCATCTGGTGATTTTTGCTTATTTTTCAGCCCAAATCTAAAGTAAACTAAATCACAACTAAACTAAACTAAACAATAATTAAATGCAAGCTAATTTAGTTTAGTTAAGTTTAATTTTACGCTGAAAACTGAGTACAACTTTCCACATAAAACTCATGGCGCCCTCTATAAACTTAGACGGAAATAACAGGAATGAATCTAAGATGTTTCAGAAAGGGTCTGAGTCCCAAATTCTCCTTCCCAACCCTATAAATTTTTGGTAAAAGGAACCCAATAATTACCATTAATAAAAACCGTACCAAAAATCGCACCGAATTATGGTTTCGTGGCACACGCCTGCTTCGCTTGATAAATGTCACTTTGGATTGAAGATAACTCTGCATGTTTAGTGTTGCTGAACCTTCTGGCGTTAACACAGCCTACTAAAATTAGTGCTCCTAATAATAATAATTGTCCACTTTGCACACTTTGTTTTTTTCTGATCCTGGATTATAAACTCTCGTAAAATCCATGACCGACTTTCGATATACCAATAAACACTAACTGCTGTAACTTAATTTTGTTAACCAAAAAACCGTTAAAGTACTACAATTGTTTAGTATTAAGCGTTTGAACTCCAACTTCGAAGTAAAAGATATAGAGGATCGGTCCATATGAAAGTCAAACTTTGAAAGTCTATAGTTTCTCCCAGAATGACCTACAACCAACGAAATTCGGTATTTGGGGTCATGTCACAACTCTTTCACAGCATTAACAATTTTAATGACAACCATCGAACCGTTTAGCGTTTTGCATCTTGAAGTGAAGGTATGTCCAAGGCCTAGGGCCTTTTGAACGCTTTTTAATGTGACTACACTATTCTTATCGTTGTTATTGTTATTCTTCTTCTTTTTCTTCTTGGGCGAATTTTGCTCTCACCTTGAGATCGAACCAATGAACCGAATTCAATTTTTACATCTTAAAGTGTAGGTACTAGCCTACAAGGCCCATGAACGCCCTTTGAAAACTATTTTAATGTGACTACAATATCATACACGGCTCGCCGTGTATATATATGAGCCGTGTATATATATGATTGAAGTCCTCTCTCCAGTAAACTAAAACTATTAATTTCTCCGTTTCTATTCAATATATTTCGAACAAACTTGGCCAGATAGTAGACAGCAACTTTTCCCAAGTTTATACCAACTTTTATGCAATTCCGTGCAAGAGTAAACGTACGGAGCCACACGAAAATTTGAAAACTGTTCATTTCTTGTTGGTGTTGTTGTTCTTATTCTTGTGTGACACGGTTTCAGAAAAAAACTACTGTACCTACCTAAATTGTGAAACATGATCTAAGCCAGAAATTTCCTGGGCTTCATCCTCACAGAGACCACTTTTTGATTGGTCGAGCCATTGTGGAGTTACAGGTCCCTAAACGATCATTTTGATTGTTATACATTGTTTTAACCATTGTGATTAGGGAACAATGCCACTCTGCAAACTTCATATCCGTTCTTCGTGCACGTGTTATGTCTTTGCTAAAAAGTCGATTGTTGAAGGGCTCGTTAAACCCTTTGAAACCCTTTAAAAGAATCCGTGTTTTACCTAAACGATATTTAAACCAAACTAAGCTACGTTGTAATTTCGGCCGCGCCATTAAGCCTCAATCCCCCCCCCCCCTCGAAATTGGCAGCTTTAGAAACGATAAAATGGCGTATTTATTTCGCAAATGCAGGCTTTCAGAGCTGAGTTGAATTATTTCAAAGTGGCCAGCAACAATCGACTGCATGCATAAAGCTTTGTAGCGCGACGCCATAGCTGTAAAAATGTAGACGGATTACAAACAAAAACGTTAAGTGTGCCGTAAAAAAGGAGGATATGATTGAATTTTCACTTGTTAAAATGAACACAGATAAAAATTTATGATTTTTAATTGAAATAAAAAAATGTACAATTGAGAAAATTCCATCTGTTTAGGTGCTGTTGTGCTTTACCAATCATATATTTAAAACGTAAAGCACAACAGCACCTAAACAGATGGA
>JAHWFP010198888.1:0-10560 GCA_023313725.1 Lithobius niger | reverse complement strand
GATCATTTCCAAAACCTAAACCAATTCACATTTACGAACTGAAAATTGTGTGTCCCTATTGGAGAAAGGTTAAATTATCATCTCCTATTGACCTGACGACAACCTTTACCCAGAGTGACACTTGAGTTGATCTGGTGGGGAAATGTACCCCTGAAATCACACTCCATACCAACACTCATGTCGTGCAGTGAAGCTTCGTGTTCGAAAGAGATGCTTAAACCTCAACTTAAACCATGGTGTGCCTGGGTCTAAATTTTATCCTTAGTCCCAGGCCTAACATGCTTATTAACTCGAGGGTTATCGCTAAACCTGATTGGAAATCACCGATTTTTTCAGATTGGGACTAACTGCTGCGTATTAAGTTAGGCTGCAGTTTAAGGGTTCTACATTCCTTAGCCCTCAACTTAGTTCGCATTGGAAATCGCCGGATATTCGTGATACCAAACTTACGCCCAAGATTAACTGTAGACCTCAACTGGAAATCCCCACCGATAGTTTGAATTAAATAAATAAATAAATGAAAAACACGTTACTTTTAGTTGTAACGATAAACTTTAATTGTTGCTATTTAATTGTTGGCTACTGTTGCTGCCGATGCTGATCCCTGAGCGCTTACGGTATTAATATCTAGACACACGCTAGTGTGTCGCGCAGTTAGGCAACAAACATCACAACAAACATCATATCAATTCAATTGTCGAGGTTGTAAACCATTGGAGCACGACGCAAGGTACTTGGGGAAAAATAATAATGCAGTACAAAAGCTTAAATTGTGTTGAAATCATGAGCAATGACCCACCTCACAAATATTACCTCATGTAGGAATGCCAGCTAAGAAGTTTTCAATGCAAAATCTGACCCTCAATAACGTTGTAAATGTGTTACTAGTTACTAGCTAGCTAGCTCTAGCTAGGTAGTCCGCTCATCCCCATGTTAATTTCCATAGGGTGATTATTCATCGATACCGAGATAACGGGAAGGCTTCCAGCTATGAAATTGGACGAATGGGTGCAGTACAATACGAACTGCTTATCTTTTATGGTTTAGAGCCTGGGGGCGTAACGGGAATGACGTGGGAGGGCGCGTAAGTACGAAAATATTGTTATAACCATTGTTAGTATTGCCGGCATCGTCTCTCATTGGACGGCCATAAAGTTCCGACAATGAGAACGTGTATACTGACGTGCGTGCCTAGACAAATACTAGTGTATCACGATAAATCTAAACAACGTTGCAAAGATATTGTATTCATGTCCAATTCACGAAAAATAAACCAACTGTAATAACAAACTCAAGAATTGGTAAAGAGGCCACCAAGTTGGAAGTTGTTCGGCCCTTCAAAGGAGTGATATCAACACACCAAAACTAACTAAATAAAACAAATTACAACAAAATTAAAACCAAACCAAAAACCTATAAAGAGGTGACTAAGTTGAGAATGGTTCGGCCTAATAGGCAAAAGATAGTAGCAAATTGTTGAAAACCAATTTCTTGTTGAAGTGGCACTTCATTACAAATCTGCACGGTAGTGGAGTTGAGTCAATGCACAATTCATTTGCTCATTTGCCAACTTAATCGTACCGAATAAAACTTTGGACGTTAAATGAAAACTTGAACAGTGCTACCGAGAATAGCAATGTTCTAGTTTTCATTTAACCATCGAACTATAAAGCGGTGCGATTAACTTGGCGAATGTTTTGGTGTGTTGATATCACTCCTTTGAAGGGCCGAACCATTCGGAACTTGGCTGCCCCATTTACCAGTTTTGGTTTTTGATTACTGCATGGGAATTTTCCTCAAGAAAAGTAGACGCTTGAGCTGTGCTTTCTTTGATAATGATTACTAAATAAACGAATGTCATAAATATCTTACACTCGTAGGTGTGCCTAAGCGTATCTTCTGACGAACTTCGTGGATTGATTTCTGAATCTCCTGCATAGTATGTGACGTTTTATCCAGTTTGTCGATTTCTTTTTCAATAGCAGTAAGTGCCTCTTTCACTTGTTTATGCATGGTCACGAGTGGTTTTTCATCGGTGTTCTTATCGTCTTCAGCACTGGCAAGGGAAATGTATGCCAGAATACAAACCAACCTGATTACTTTTCCAGTGAAAGATACCATCTTCTAGAAGACTGAAAATTAACAATAATTTTGTTTAATCGTAAGTTAGTCAGTTGAGTAAAAAATCTATTAAAGGAATGCCTAAATTTTCCTAATGGCTTTGTTTTTGAAGAATACTTCCTTTTTAATCCTGTTTTACACCTCCTGATATTAACGAGGGTAGCCTGTTTTTCCGACTCAGATTGTTGGTTGTGAGTGGGGTGTCGTCGCAACAAAAATCAAGAAAAACATCTCCAGAAAAAAAATAAAAAATATCCTCGGAAGAATCCTCAGGAAAAAACACCGCACAAAAAAAGTCCAGACGAAAATCCTCCCGGAGAAAAATATCAGTTGGAAAACAAACACGGGCTGAAATACCTTTAAATTGCATTTCATCAAACTGGCTAAGTAGGAATGCATCTTTAACAGGAGGATGAGCTTTAATGGAAACTATTAATTTTAGATAAAGTTCTAATACTTTTTTATGTCCAAGTCTGTGCACGTTTCTTCATGCCTTATAGAATGATTGAAGTCGTTACGTCAGCAAAACTAAAACAATTAATATATCCGTTCCTATTTAATAGTTTTCGAGTAGATAAATAAGTACGAAAGGTACATTTATACTAAAAAAAAAAGCAGTTTTGTGCAAGAGTGAAAGTAGGGAGTCATTTATAAATTTGACAACTGTCAACAACTGCTCACTTGTTGTTCTCATTGTTCTGTCACCGCCTCAAAAAAAAAACTACTGCACCTGCCTAAAATCTGACTTATGATCTAAACCAGAAATGTCGTCCTCCTTCTTAATCACAGAAACAACTTTTTCAATTGGTCGAGTCAGTCCGGAGCTACGGTGCCCTGAACGATCAGTTTTATTGTTTTACATTTGTTTTAAAAATTGTAATTAGGGAACAATGGTAATCAGCAAACGCCAGCCGCAAAGGGTTTAAAGAGTTTTAGCGAGCGTTACCCACTTCCGGTGATCTTCGTGACGAAGCCCTAAGGCCCTATGCCTGCAACATCCGGATTCCCAGGCGGTCACCCATCCAAGTATCAATCGGGCCCAATGCTGCTTAACTTCCGTGATATGACGAGTACCGGTTTTTCCAGAACGGCAGTGCCGCAGGAAAGGGAAAAAAACAGAAAGAAAGAAAAAAGTGCTAACAATGCTGGTGAACCAACAATTTATTCACCCTCACTTTGAGGAAATGTTTTTACTCGACATTACTGCATGTCATAAAAAAGGAACACGTATTACTAACAAAAGCGTCAAGTGTGCCATAAAAAAGGGCTTTGTGATAGAAGTTCCACTTTACGTGTTAAAAGGTACACGGATAAAAAATGTATGTATGATATTTAATTTAAATAATCAAATGAACAAGTGAGAAGATTGAATCTGTTTAAGTGCTGTTGTGTTTTGAAAAACGGTTAATTCGTACAACTCAACAGCACTTAAACAGATGCAATTTTCTCAATTCTACATTTGATTATTTATATTTAAAATCATAAATTTAAAATCATAAAGTTCATTTTACCAATTAAAGTGAAACTTCAATTATATATCACTGTTTTTACGTCATACTTAATGCTTTTGTTTGTAATTTATTTGATCTGAGATTTTTTCCAAATGATTTCTCTTCCTAGAATTTTTGTGGGGTATTATTTCTTTGGAATTTTCCGGATATCTAGAAGCACACTAGCACTTAACCCATCTAGTTCAGTTTATTGGCTTTCAATGGCGTTTAACTGGGTTATTCGGCGTTGAATAGGTTATTGCTTGTGCGATGATGAATGCCTTTGAAATCTTGAACAGTGATGCGGTAGGACAATAACCGTGTAATTACATGACGAAGACCCAAATGGGCCTGATTAGTGATAAATAAACTACTATTTCAAAGCTCTTCATTTAACAAATAATTTAAGTTATACCACGGCTGTGACTCCGCGCTAACTCAACGCTATGCTAAATTTCCGTTGGATAAATCCCGTTAACCAACACCGGAAGTGTGCGTCATCGCAAAAAGTGTGGGTTATCAAGTTACCCCACACTTTTGCTGATAACCCACACTTTTGCCAATAACCCACACACCAACAACCAAATACAGTGTGCAAAAAAAAAGTAACGCAATAAAATCGTACAAAACCAATTACTTAAAAGGCATGAAATCCCATCCTTGCAAACTCTTATATGTCTGGCCTATAACTAAGATATTCACTCTGCGGTAACTCCCCCCCCCCCCTATAAAATAAAATGCAATGATTCATACCGATACCCTGTTATCGTATTTTTTAAACAATTCTCAAACTACAAACACTCAAAATGAATTACATACCTTCCCAGAATGTCATTCTATCCCTGCGGCTTCTTATCGAAGTTCTATCACTCCGAAAAGCTTAGAAAACACAAGTGAGCTGGCTAGCGTGAAATACGGCGAAACGACGCTTCATCTCCCTCCTACCCACTCCCCCCACAAACGCACGCAAAGGACTTGTCGGTCTACCATCCACTTCACCCTCCATAAACTAAAATTGAATGATCTTCATTCATATCGAGATATTTTCACAAAACACAAACACGTTTTAATAAAATAAGAGTTAGCTAGACGTCCCAACCATGGCATAAAACAGTTATTGGCTAGATTCTCGCGGTTATTGTTTTTTAACCAACGGCTGCGATCATTAGGCCGGCTCGAGTATGCAAAGGTCGAGGGCATCAGCCCGAGACTTTTGCATATGAGAGCCGGGCCAGTGATCGCAGCCGTTGGTTAAAAACCGATAACCGCTCACTTCTAACCAAGAACTATTACGTAATGTCAAATATGAAAGACGGCTGTGTCATCTAAATATGAGGGGAGAAACGGGCATGAATGCCCATTGGTTAGGAGGCAATTTCGGGTAGAGAGCTATGCATCAAAACTGAGAATTTGCCCCTTCCTCCAACAACTATAAATTTGTTTTGTTGTATTACTCATAAGTATTACAAAGCATTAAAAACAAGCATTAATAAGCCTAAATTTGTTGGTGTCATTGCATGGTAGCTTGATTCCGAAATGCCCTTTCTGACAAAACCAACTATGCCTTCTACAAACTTTCCTTGCTACAATCAAGGAAAGATCGTAGAAAAAAGAGTTTGTTATTGTTTGAAGAGTCATTTCGGAATCAAGCAAGAATGCAATGACACAAGCAATGATTGCTTTTTAATGCACGACCAACTACTGGGTACATGTTGTTGTTTGAATTTAGGGAGCACGAACCCAAACTGGGTTATCTGGCCCACATGTGGAGTCTGCCAACAATGACTTTCAAACAATGGTGCATGGAATTCACGACGAAAACCTTAAAACGAATCGAATCATCATAATCCATTTGATTGTTTAAAATCACCAGTTTCCTCATCCAACCAAAACTTTCTTCCAAACAACTTATTTTAGTGAAAAAGGCTATTGCCAAACACGTCAAGAATTGAAAGAACCACAAGACTGCACTCAGTTTTCAACGGAGAGACTCGTTGCCTACCGTTGGTAGAGGTCAGGCCATCTTCTTGCAGTAGCTGTTACAAATGAAATGGAAGGAACCCTGCCACAAATGCCGGTGAGAGGAAATGTGTCATACTGCAGACTCCTTCAACTATTGTGGACCGAAGCTTTCCCGGCTGAATCCCATTCTGTCTTTCCCTTTACAACATGTTGCTACCGCTACCAGAAAAAAAAACCTGAAATGTACTTAATAAAAATTGCTACGTAGAAAATATTAAACTACACTAAAAACTTAGACTGTTTAAAAGAAGACAGTTCTTTCTCAGGCTGAAATTTTTTTCCGTGAAAGATGGTGGGTTATTTATTCTCTCCTTTCCTTCATGTTTGCTTAAAATCCACCTAAAAAAAGCACGAATTTTGTCAGAAAGTGAAACTGCATTATTTTATAAACTCATCCCTTTGACATACCACAGTAGAGGCATTTTAAAACAAATTTGCTTTTGCTATTAACAAGCTACACAGCACGCAAACATGAAAAAAAAAGGTTCGTGGATTTTTATTTATTTATTTTTTTTTTTTTTTTAGGAAAATACTGGAAATTCTCCTAAAGCCCTATTGTAATATCACCGTAAGTTTTCAAGGTTGCCTTAGAACGAAATTCAGTCATGGAAAAAACGTATTGTCCATTTTTTTTATTAATTCGTACTTTATTGAGTTAGTTTTAATACTTTAAAACTGAATATAAACTTCAAATTTTGACGCGAATATTGTTGCTGAATATGCCTAGTTTCAAAATAAATTACCCAGCAGTTCCTGTAAAAATCCTGGAAAACACTGCTGAAATAGTAATGTAAAATAAAAAATAAACAAAAGTACTGTCTAATATCAAAACTTAACCGTTAGATACAGTCATACGAGCATTGCTTTGCTTCAGTAGATTCAAGGTTAAAAAAAATTGGAAAAAAAAATGTATCACCTTACCTGGTAGCTGTTGGTTCCTGCTTGACGATTTGGGAGCGAATGTGGCTTTTCTGCAGCAAGCCGTTTCTTATGTTCTAAATGTTTTCAATGCCAAGAGTACGTGATGATTTTAAATGCATTTTTGAATAGTATCTTTTGAATTAGCTTGGCTGTAAAACGAACCGTTTACAAACCAGCTGCTGACTTCATACAAATTCCACATGCTAATTATTTCCTAAAATAAATGTTAGGAACGATTTAAAGGCAATAGGCTAACTTAAAGGGATGAAGTTAAGTAATTAAGGTTCATGATGCAAGAAACCAGACTCTTCAATTATATTTAATGGGTTAAAGAGGCAGTGGTCGTTTCGACATTTTAATTGGAACGCTACACTGCCCCACATATATTTTAAAGCATTCATCTCCAAATTAATAAGAGGTCTTAAGGTCCGATCCTTAAAAAGATCGGCTTCCTTGTTAAGTGTTTTAGTCCGGCAGCCAAATGGCATATTTCAGGTCAACCCCAAAATTTTGTATTAAGTTTTTTTTTACTGCTGAATTTGATTAAGGACGTGGTTTGCTTCAAAAACCGGTTGATGACATTATATTAGCCTTGAGAATCTCGATATATTCAATATGGCGGCTAGATGGCCGCCTAAAATTTTAGATATTGTAAATTACCTTTTCTCATTGAAAGTAAGGTATCAAATTATATGTTTATGTGGATGTTCAGAAATAGCGTTAGGCGTCGGAGAAAAAAACATTTTATTTGTTTACAAGTTTGGTATCGAATTACATGTTTATTTGGCTGCTTAGATCAAAAATCGGTTCAGAAATAGTGTCTGACGTCAGCGGACGGACGTATCCAAAATAGCGGCAAAAATGGCACTTTACATTCACAGTTTTGGCATTTTCCTTTTTATGCAAGTTTAGTATAGTTTTTTTTTATAATGCTCAATTCTAAACAAGGTATGTAAACTGTGTGACTGTTTGTTAATGTTAAGGTAACATATACAGTAAAAAGTATTCTTTAAAAAAACATTGCCTTCTTCATCATCATCATTAACCAATATATTCCCGTCACCATAAGGTCTCACTGTAGTCTTCATCATTGTCTCTTTTAACCTCAGCAATACGTGGAATTGGAATTTATCACACAAGGGCCGTGGCCTGAAGCCGTACGCCCTACTGCAGACAGTAAATATAAAGAACCAAACGCTCAATACGTGTCAAGTCACTGGAACAACCAAGTGTTACGAGCAACCACTGTTCGTGGCAGGCATTCATTTTTGCAGCTACATGGATTTGTCTTGCATGGCATGATGCTTTCACTAAGCGCACTTGATCAGTTTGAGAATTGCAGTTGGTGAAACTTAACCTTTCTGGTAGGATGGTGGGGCTGAAAAAAGTTTCACATCTGGCAACCAATTAATTGCCCTTTTGGTTTCAGTTATTACGTGGGTAGAAGAGTCTAAAAATCCTGAGTCACAAGTTTGCATCCCCCCCCCCCACCCCACCTCAACCCCCACAAAGAAAAAAACATTTATTTTTTGCTGTAACTCCTTAACCGTCAACAAATCAAAAGCATAATGGGAAACAAAAACGTCCAGCACACAATTCTGGACAGGAAAGGTGATATACATCTTTTACGTAAAAGCAAACCTTTTAACTCCAAAATCGTATTTAAAGTACAGGGAGTTCACAAAGTCCGTATACACTCTTGATATCAATCTTTCCGTTAGTGAAATCCTTTCGTGAATAAGTTCAGTAGTTTTTTTTTTAAATAAATATTCTAAAGTGTATACGGACTTTATGGACACCTTCTATATCACCCTTAATTCGCCAGATCATTCCTTTTTTCAATTGGTTGTTGGAGGGATTTTCGTGTTCAGAGTGCGTTTGCAACCCTTCTAACAGGCATAAATGGACATGCTTAGGATTTTCTGAAAGATGGGGATATGTTCTTTCCATCAATCCTAACAAAAATTATTTACCTTAAATAGAGATCGTCCTACGCCAATTTAAAGGTAGAATTTAATAGCGTAGGGGTCAAAGTGTATGGTGATTTTCGAATACAAAGTGCTCTTGCGAGCCCCGTAATAGCCCAAAATAGACATGCTTAGTATTTTATGAAAGGCTGGGATCTATTCTTTCCAGCAATCTTAACAAAATTTGTTTACCTTTGATGGCGACTATCCTACGCCCATTTAAAGGTGAAGAGGTAATGGCATAGCGATGAAAATGTATGGTGATTTTCGAATTCAAAGTGCTCTTGTTAACCCTCTAATAGCCCAGAATGGACATGCTTAGAATTTATGAAAGATGTGGATCTATTCTTTCCATTGATTCTAACCGTAATTGTTTAGCTTAGATAGGGACCGTCGTAAGCCCCTTAAAGGTGAAAAGCTAATTGCGTAGCAGTGAAAGCGTTTGGTGATTTTAGGGTTCAAAGTGGACTTGCGAGCCCTCGAATAGCCCAAAATGGACATGCTTAACATATTCTAAAAGGCGGAGATCTATGCTTTGCATCAATCCTAATTGAAATTATTTAGCTTAGATAGGGACTGTCCTACGCCTACTTAAAGCTGTAGCTGTAATTGGTGTAGCAGCTAGTTCCAATTTCAAAGTGCCATTGTAATGGTCATATTTGTATTTGTACCTCTGGTAAACAATTTCGGTTAGGATTGATGGAAAGAATCATCAACTTTCATAAAATTCGAAGCATGTCCATTTCGGGCTAATATAGGGCTTGCAAGAGCACTTTGAATTAGTAAATCACCATACGCTTTCACCGCTATGCCATTACTTTTTCCTCTTTAAATGAGCATCGGATGGTCCCTATCTAATCTAAACAATTTCAGTTAGGATTGATGGCAAAAATATATCTCATTCTTTCATAAAATCCTAAGCATGTCCACTTTGGACTATTAGAGGGTTCGCAAAAACACTTTGGACAGCACCACACAATACGATTTTGCCGCTTCGCCATTACCTCCATGTACCTCCAGTTTATGTACCTTGTTTAGACCTCAGGATTATTTTTTTTAAAATGTAAATAAATGAAAATGCCAAAACTGTGAATTTAAGATGGCCGTTTTGGTTATATTCTACCTCCGAATATATTTTCTGAGCATAATTTTTGAATTTAGCATCCAAATAAACACAAAATTTGATACCAAACATGCACAATTGTGAATTTAAGGTGGCCATTTTGGCTGCCATGTTGGGTATGTTCTTCCTACGATATTCAACACTGGACTTAAAATCAAAAAAAAAAAGGTATTATTTGATACCAACTTGTATAGAAAAAAAAAACGTGACCATTGCCAATTTAGGAAGGCCATTTTGGCCACCATTTGGGATATTTTCCCCGGCGTCTAACACTATTTCCGAACATATGTTTGAACTTAGCATCCAAACAAAAATGTAATTTGATACCAATCTTTCATTGGGAAAGAAAGTTTCAATTATCTATTATTTTAGGGGGCCATCTTGGCCATCTTGGAACAAATTCGGCAGTAAAAAAAACTTAATACAAAGTTTAGGGGTTGGGCTCTTGTCTGCCGGACTATTAAGTGTAGCCACCCGCCAAAACTTTGCTATGGAGGACTTTTTTCCTACTTCGCGCCTGATGACGGTACACCCTGAAGCAGAAGTGTTCGTGGGTGCTGTCCATGCAACGTGCTATAGTCTGTTCCACATTATGTTTGCAGGAAACTGACTGTATGACGCCACGTTTACTTCCACTAACCACTGAAAAAACATGTACATATCCCATTCGTAGACTCTAACGGTAACTGTGTAGACTACAAGTATGATATCCACATGTTTTTGCACTCGTATTAGTGCAAGGAAACGTGCCATCATACAGTCAGTTTCCTGCAAACATAATGTGGAACAGACTATATTCTAACAACTAATTGTAACTAATCGTATAGCGCCACGCAAGCTGTCTTCAGTTCGATACTTCTTCCATACGTTGTTGCGAGTTCAATCCCGGATTTCGACGTTGGAATTTTACCACCCC
>JAHWFP010198887.1:15159-28555 GCA_023313725.1 Lithobius niger | reverse complement strand
TTGGTGATGGTACTTGTGAGTGGTCCCCAGAAACTTTAAAAGTGAATGATCCCTGTGTGATGGTTCGCTACTCTTATAACAAAGGGGGTAATTTGGTGTAATCGTTACACGATTTCCACCCTTACCGATTGCAACTGATTTCTAAAAAAAAAAAAAAAATGCCACTTACTTTGGCAAGACTTGAAATCTTGCCAAAGTAAGTGCAGTGTTTTAGTCTTCTGTACGCCGTAACCGGCGAGAAGACTATTGCAACGACTTTGTCCGTCCGTCCGTCCGTCCGTCCGTCGCTTTTTTCAACTTCGCAACAGTACCAGATATTGACGACCATTGTTTAAGGGGTCCATTGTTTACAACGTCCATTGTTCAATAGACTGCTTCGACGCGTCCATTGTTTACAACGTCCAGTTTAATAGACTGCTTCGACGTAACTAAATTAAATAATAACAGCAGTCGTAGTGCATGATAGAGGTGTGCGCCTCAACATTTGAAGTGGACGAACCGTACAGAAGACCGGTGCGACTAGGCAGTCGCTGTAGCCGCTTGTTTTTTTTTAATATACAAAGAATGCGCTGAAGTTCGTCGTCTACCACCTTTAGCATGGGATATGTTGCACCATACTGCTTTCAGACGTAATAAGGCGTTTCCAAAACCTCCTGATTAATTGTGGTACTATTACTATGTTCGGCATATGATGATGAGGAGTGATGACATTCATAGCATTACATGACTTTTCACCATGGCAATAGGCTCACTAACTAGTAGACACATCGTGGCTAAGAGTGGCAAAGGCTCAGCTTCGCGGTCTGAGGGGACACTGGAAAAGTCCCAGGCAGTCAGTGCCGCCGAGGAAGAGTGAGAGACGACAGCTCTATCATCGGCTGTGTGTCTAATCGGGCCGATTACAAAATATAATACTATCTAGACCCATGCGACGATCGGAGATTTTCCAAAGAATTCCCAGGTTATCATCCCCATTTGCAGATTTTTTCATCCTACTATATTGTCTAAAAAGTTTAAAATCTAGCCGGTTTTGCTTCAGATAAAATAAGGTTCCACAAATTTAGTAATAAACGAAGCAACAGAATGGAGCAAACATTGTGAACTTTCTCCACAAGTGAGCAGCAGCAATGACGAAAAAATTCACATGACATCGTAAATCCGGGAATGTGAACCTGGTTCTGGGGATTGGTCCTCCAAAGTGCCGTCCATATATCACGTCACACTCTGGGAGGGGGGGGGGTCGGTGGTTGATTTATTGTGACAATATTGTCACATAAGGGTGGGGGTGTTTCCAAAATGTGACGTCACAAGCTTGTATCACATTTTGGTATTCACAGCACCTTATTTTTTTAGCGTATTATCATTAGGAAAAAAAACCAAAAGTTCAAAAACAATTGCATTTATACACACTGAAAAACTCCTAGATTCAAACCTGTGGCCCTAAGCAAACGTAAAGTTCTTTGAAATATCATGTGGGGGGAGGGGGTGATAGCAGAAGTGTGACTTAATTATACCACGCGCCATGGCTGTTTGCTGTGACGTGCATATCACGTGACCGGGCTAGTCCAATCAGACGGCCAAACAGCCGTTGTTCTCGTTCGTCATTGGCTAACTAACTCATGATGACGTCACGGCAAACAGCCATTGCACATGGTTTAGTGACAAAGGAGTGGTTGGGTGTTTTTAAATAGGCCAAAAAGCGTGTCGTAATATATGGAGGTTTCCCGCCTCCTATGTACTACACCACTTTCCTACTCGTGTCCCTATCAAGATAGCTGCTAACTCGCAATATGAATGAACTTTAGTATGCAACAAACTTGTACTGCAGAGCTGAATGTCATTTTGATATGCCCTGACGTTAATCGTATGGCAAGTGAGCGACGATTTTGGTAGTGTGACACTTTTAGTGTCAAGTTGTCATAGTGGTCTAGTTAGTGCACAAATCGAAAGACCCCCGGGTTCAAATCCCGGACTCATGATGGCACGTGATTTTTTTCGTCATTATTTCTGCTCATTTGCCCATCGCTGTTTGCAACATTTGCTACATTGTGTTGCTTTATGAAGCAAGCAGTTGCATTAAATACTGGCCTTGTGAGGATACACAATACACTACTAGTCTGAGAAAGAAAGAAAAGACAACTGCCACGACTGGGACTCGAGCTCAGGACTTCCTGTTTACTAGTCGGGTGCTCTAACCACTGCGCTACCGGGGCGGGTACTGGTTACAGGCTCCAGCCGAGCTAAGTAGCTATAAAATCTTTCTCAGTGGTGACCTAAAGATCACAAACAAACATACAAGGAGGGAAAGCAACTTTGCTTCTTGGCCTCCACACTAAAAATAATGCAAATAGTAAATAAAGAAAGAAATGACAAGGTAAAGGGTAAATGAAGCAACCAGTCTGCATTAAAGACTGGCCTTGTGAGGATACACAATACACTAGTCTGAGAAAGAAAGAAAAGACAACTGCCCCGACTGGGACTCGAACCCTTCTTGTATGTTTGTTTGTGATCTTTAGGTCACCACTGAGAAAGATTGAACAGCTACTTAGCTCGGCTGGAGCCTGCAGCCAGCACCCGCCCCGGTAGCACAGTGGTTAGAGCTCCCTGCTATTAAATGGGATGTCCTGGGTTCGAGTCCCAGTCGGGGCAGTTGTCTTTTTTTTTCTTTCTCAGACTAGTGTATTGTGTTTCCTCACAAGGCCAGTCTTTAATGCAGACTGGTTGCTTCATTTCTCCTTCACCTTGTGATTTCTTTCTTTATTTATGTGTTGCTTTTGTGTATTGCCTATATTTACAACTTCGTTTCTTCAAATCCATAATTATTTAAAAAATCAACAAAATTAAGGGTACGTACTTTTTTTTTTTATTCCAAACTCAAAGCTAAATTCAGAAATAACCAACTTGCGACCCGAGTTCTTTGTTTGATTGAAACTTTCGATTAAGTATGGCAGAACATTCTTGCGCTGTTAACGGTAAATCAAACAGGGTTCGCTCAAGCGGTTTTGATGGTATTCGATGACATTTGGCTAGATTTGCTTTTGTGGGCGGTTTAAGTAATAAGGGACATCCGAGAAACAAGTCGAAAACAAAATGGAAGCACTCTAACTAAATGGTACTTTCCCTTAACGCCGGAAGATAAAAGTCCTCTTTTGACTTTTATTAGGAGCGTCACAAATCATCGAAGCAAAAAAAGTATCTTGCTTACTCGTCTTGTTGATGCGGCCTTATTCTAACATCAAAATCTAATGTAACGGAAAGCGAATATAGTCAAGGAGACCATATTCATTAGTTACGCCATTTTTTTTTTGTCGCAACGACAACTCATTGAGATAAACTGCTGTTGCGTGTCTCAGAATAACCTACGTACAACAAATGATGCGTTTATACAGTTGATTCAGAGTGAAGCACCCTTGTTCCGAAAGTGAAATGGAGTGAGAAAAGCCACAATCAAGTTTGAAACTAAAGTTGTTCGAATCAAATAGAGTTAGGAGTAGATTTAAAATGGACTAGAATGGATCTGTAATAGACTGATCACATAAATAAATCTATAATAGTTATACAGGGTAGTCCAAAAGTCCGTAGTCGGCAGTGTGTATGCGTAATAGCTTCACTGCATGCTTGCGTGTACAGCAGTGAAGCAACTGGGATGTACTGGGTACTGCAGTGAAGCTATTACCCAAACATTTTGTTTCTCCGTCTCTCTCTTTACTTTTTTTTAACCGATTTACATTCTGATTTATGGGTTGTTGTTGTCCTGTTTGACCCCGAAACTTCCAGTTTAAACCCACTACTATACGGGGAGCTTTCATTAGAAATTAGTAACTCAATGACTTTGAAAAAGGCCATCAAGGTCATGGCATTTGTGATCAATTTAATCGTTCCTGATGTGTCATCACTAATGTGGATTTATTTAAGTGTTATTCCTCACCATGCGTGTACTAATGGCCGACTCCGTACCTTTGGACCACCGTGCCCCACACTGGTTCTTCTTTTATGCTATTTTACTGTTCTAATGTTGGATGTGCCTGAAGCCGGCATGATGATTCCTAGTGTTCTATTGCTTACGATGCCTACAGCTGAGTTGTTTTCTCACCTGATAATGGAGAACATATATCTTGAAATGTCGTTCGTTATCATATTTTGTGCACTTATTGGCTAACGTTTATCACACTATCAAACCAGTGTTTCCTTTTTAATACTGAGCTACTGGAGCGTACCTGGCTAGAGGCCCCAGCAGAGCTTCTAACCTGTTCAATTTTGCTCAGTGGTGACCTAAAGGTTACAAACTTACATAAGTAAGGAAAGCAACTTGCTGAAAGGCTTCAACACCAGAAAATAATGCAAGCAATAAATCAACAATAAATCCCAAGAAAGGTGTTTTTAACTCTTAACCTTATAATTTAGTGTTTATTTATAACACTAACAATACCAGGCGACAAGAAGCCTAACTGTTTGTTAAATTAATGCTTTGTTCTATCCTGGCTTTTGGTTTAAGTGGAATAAGTTAGGTTAAGAATTAGTTAAGTATATAGAATAAGTACGTTAGTGTGAGTGGCATGTAGACCTTCTTAGGCTCAATAAAGAAAGTAAGTTAGGAAACTAATGCCGTATGCAAACTTATTCATTCATATGAGATTCATCCATTGTGCAATAGGAACTGAGTGTCCTAATTGTAATGTACAACTGTAAATTGCCTTTTAGAGTTATTACAGAAACGTGCACCGCCATATTTGCTCTAAGTGGAATGGACAGTCATTAATCACGACTGGAAAAATCGTTCGAAAACCATACAATCTGACGACTAAATTGCAACGTATTGTTCTTTACCGTAATCCCCGTCAAACCTCCATCTTCAAATACCCCTAAATGGACTTTACGGTACACAAGATTAAAGCCCCGTCATTTAATGAACTAATCCGCGGGAGTTAATTTTGCCCATCCAAGCTGAAGGACACTTACCACCCGAGCAATACACGATAGCAAAGCTTTTAATCCAGCTTTTAAAGGCGTTTTAAAAACAAATTAGCTGCTTAAGCTCGTCAAGTTTGGGACGTAACTGGCAAAGATGCGGCCAAAGTCGCCCACCGATCCGTGAACGAAAGCGTTTAGTTAGCCGTGTTTAGGCAAACGATGCGATAAAGAGGCTGTGATTAAACAGATAAGGGGGACAAAGGTGGAAAATGTTGATGGTTTTCGTTTTGAAAATTGTTGTTTCTAAAAAGATAAGGTTAAAAATAAAATACAGGATGGTCCGCAATAAACGACAATAAGAAATTTTACCAAAGTTCTAAATTTTTGGCGTATTTGAAAAAAAATAGTGCAAATAGGCCACTTTAACGGAGCCAAAATTTACTGCTGATTCCAACAAATTGTATTTTGTTTTCGAACTTTTTGAAATAAACACCACATCATGGCTACCAGAGCCAAAATTAAAAGGGTTGCAATGGGTGCAAGGCACTCGGGCCCAGGAGGCAAGGGAGCCCCAAATTCAAATCAGAGGGTTAATGTGGATTTTTGTATAAAATTAATATAAAACAAGTTACAACCTAGAACCCAAACTGTTTAGTCTTTTGGGGCCCTATACATTTTATTCTTGCACCCCCCCCCCCCATTGAAAGGGCTAGTTGTGGCACTGATGGCTACACCAATCAAATGTTAACATTTTTCCGCAGTTCTGTATCAAACTTTTGAAAAAACACAAGCTACTCTTTTTAGAAAAATAGAATTTTATTTTGGATTCAGAAAGGTGGTACATATATGCACTTTTATTTCCATAAACATTAATGAGTTTTGAAATTTTGGACTTTGGAATTTCAGGTTGTTCGTTTTTCGTGAACTACTCTGTATATGACATAATATTATTTAATACAACAGATCGAATTTTTACAACTGGCCATTAATAATCTGAGGACGTATTTTCTACAGAAAGCCTGGGAAATCCGGTGATTTGCTGGGAAAGCAAAGTTTCCCGTAACAATGTTACGTTAACAGAGTGCCACCTAGGCCTTCAGTTTTTCGGTAGTCGCCTGTAAACCACAGAGGAACAGACGAACAGAGATTTTGGTAATCTAAAATGAATGAATATATCCAGCTTTTTCCCCAGCTTTTACTCGCTGATTCTGTATAAGCCGAACTGCGCCGTATACTTACTGGATTTTCCCTACCATTTCAGATGATTAATGACGCCTTTGCAAAACTTCATTATTGTATAAATTTTCCTAGTCTCGAAAATTTGGTAAGGGGGCGGGGATCAAATCTTCAAAAATAATCTAATAACCCTAACCACTGATCCACTCACTCGATATATAATGCAAGTCGCGTTACCCTTCTGGTGCGGAGCTTACGAAGTGAATCGTTATTTCGTAAGTTGAACGTTTGATGCCTCGATGCAATTATCGGACTCACCTTCCACGTAGACCCCTTAAGACCCTCGATAGCCACAGATCAAAGAGAAGGATTTACTACTTCTTCCCGTTTAGTCAAGCCATCGTGGAATCTGACAGCTTCGTGGTATTGAGGTTCTCTCTCTTTCATATACGCATGCCTCATGCGGTAAATTAAGTTGCTCCAGAAAGAAGAACGTTTATCGAACGGATGTTTAATAAGAAATTCACCTTACGAAAACCAACAATGCGAAAAAAAAACTTGAAAAGAAACGAAATGGACTAAAAAATATGGCTATTCATAACTGAAGGGAACGGTTTAGCATTACTGTTCAATACGTTAGTGAAGTGGGAAACAGCCGTGAATTCATAGAGTTGACGTTTGGTTTAGAGTATCTAGATGAACAGTGCAGATGAAAGTGTGCGCCTCAATATTTTCGAAAGTGGCGGAAGTGTACTAAAGACCTGTTGTGACTAGGTAGTCGCTGTAGCAACAGTCCCGGTAAGACTAAGATCCAATCCATTATCCAAGAGCCTGCTGCTATAGCTTGTTCCACATTATGTTTGCTGGAAATTGACTATATGACGTCACATTTCCTTCCACTACGAGTGCAAAGAACACGTAAATTTCCCACTTGTAGACTAACAGTTACTGCGTAGAGTCTACAAGTGTGATAGCCACAAGTTTTTGCACTCGTACTGCAAAAAAATACGGCGTCATACAGTTGGTTTCCTGCAAACATAATGTGGAACACGACGTAGTATTATTGTATATAACTCTATGCTGGAGCCATAATGGGTTAGCTGCAAGGGGCACTGCAGAAAGAAACAGAAGGGCGTCATACTGAAGCCGATACTGTGAAGAGAAATTTCTTAGGCCTAAAACGCGCGATTTTTGTTGTTGGAGAAAACAACGTTATTTTAAGCCTAAGAAATCCGCTCTTACCGTTGTTTTTCCCTCCATTTTTATGTAGTGCACCTTGTAGTTATGCCCTCCAAAACCTATACTGGTGCCAATATGGCGGCAAATGTCACTGGTCTATAGATGCTACTCTAACATAATTGCTCAAACCCTCAGCTGTACACGTTTTAGATGTAGCAGCTACACTTGACTTTCAGACTGCACTATAATTAGCTTCCCGTGAATTTCAAGTATTCGATATACATGCCGTTCATTTCTTTCAGCGTTTATAACCAGACCAGTTTGATGAGTAGATTTCGACCAATTTTGAACCATTTGAACGGTGTGGACCGTTTTTTTTACGGTAAAAAGAAGTCGTCATTTACGGTTTTATTTTTCTCAGCGTGCTTCATAAGTTCATTCGTCTCTACCACATTTGCCGCAGCATTGTTCCCACAGTGTGTAAAACTTCTATTATTTTCTAAATTCACAATTCCATCTAAACAGCAATTCTTGAAGAAGAAGCAAACGAACGCCGAAGTGAACGCTGCAAATAAGGTTTTTTTTTTTGGCTTTTTGCCGCGCACCCAGCCATAGCCATGGCTCCAGAAGGAGAGCGGGACGATTTTGCTAGGCAAGTCCCATCGGAAATTCTCAGGTTCTTTTACACGACACAATCGACATGAGCACGAGACATCACAGGACCCTTCTCTTCCTGAAAATACCAGAGTTGGCTGAGTCCGGGTTCGAATCCGTGACGTCTGGCACATGTGCCGGTCGTGCTAACCCTCAGGCCATATTGCCCCATACTGCAACCGATAGCGTGGCTGGATAGCCCTGCCACCAAACTTGTTATTTACTATGGAAATGATAAAAAGAACCAACCGCGTTGTTTTAAAACGAACGAAATAGGCAGTAATACGTGTTTGTTTTGCGATTTTTACCGTTTGTAGTTATTTTCTGCAAATGCAAGCTTAATTTGTGAGCCGACGAAAATGGGGGGTTAGAAGGTGCCCCCTGACAAGGCAAGTCTCACAATGA
This sequence comes from Lithobius niger, assembly GCA_023313725.1. Taxonomy (NCBI): domain Eukaryota; kingdom Metazoa; phylum Arthropoda; class Chilopoda; order Lithobiomorpha; family Lithobiidae; genus Lithobius; species Lithobius niger. Next base: position 20,230 of record JAHWFP010198887.1, on the reverse strand, counting down.
CCTGGGAATGCACACACATTTTAATTTTCAGAGCCAAAATTTTGCTCCCTGTTCACAATGAAATGATGACACATAAAAGGTTAAAAAAACGCCCAGAAATGGGTTTAGACCCATTCACAAGTGAACTCCCAACATGGCGTCCCCTAGTTCTCTTGTGGATGGGTCTAAACCCATTTCTGGGCGTGTTTTAACCTTTTATGTGTCATCATTTCATTGTGAACGAGGAGCAAAATTTTGGCTCTGAAAATTAAAATTTGTATGCATTCCCAGGTCATTGTGAGACTTGCCTTGTCAGGGGGCACCTTCTAACCCCCTAATTTTCTGCGTTCTTCATGCTACGGCCTACGGCCTATTATGGCAAATAGTTTTGTGTTGTTTATGTAGTGCTCGATACCACCAGCCTTATAGGTCGGGCTCCCATGCCTTCTGAAAACTCGATTTAGCCATTCAACGACAAAACCGACATATCTCCGAAAATATTTGCGGTAGGAATTTCATCTTCAAACTCAGGCAATTTTGTTCCGATTTGTCATGAAATTTCAACCGAATCAGAACAAAATAGCGAACATTATCGTTTCCCAAACAGACAAACACACACAAAATCCGATTTCACTCGAGTATTCGTCTAGAGCTCCATATTCCCTTTAACAGATTTTATTCATTTAGGAACTTATATCTACGAATTATCTTAGAATATATTTGTAAACTTTTAAAGGATTTGAATAATGGATTCTAAAGCTATCGCAGGCGGAAGGCAGATACACTAAAAAAAAATAGAATAATATAAAACAGCATGACGTCCTCGATTCGTGAAGTTCTTTATTATTTTGTTCACGCCTTGTCTCAGCGATTGATTTACGCATCACAAATCAACAGGGAGAAGGAAGAAGTTGATGACAAGACAGCGAGTTTTATTCTTCTCCTCATCATAACATTTGCCATCAATATCTTCGAGGTGACATCCAGCGGTTAAAGAGCTAGTTCACAAAGACGGAAGAAAGTGACGTCTGAAAAGACATATAAGTAAAAAAAAAAAAAAGAGCCCCTCCCCCCCACCCACACTTCTCTCACCATAAAACAGTCACGCAGACTTTCAACCTTTAGCTGGAAGTATAGAAAAACAACTTACAAGCTCATGATGTAATACGAATCCTCCCTCAAATATACTCATAAGGTCGGAGTTGGGGTTGGGGTTGAGTTTGTCTGGTTGATTTTGAGTGATTGATTAATTACCTGATTGATTGATTAATTGATTTGTCTGTCATTGGTCCTCAGCAATTAAAAACAACTCAAAAGAAATTATTGGGATTTACCGTTTCCAAAAATCCTTGTTTAAGTGACTACAGGGACTTAGCACTCCCTGACAAACAGTAAGCCTTACCATATCATTCCATCAAGTAAAGTTCGTTTCTATTCACATTATTTTCATGAGTACTTTTGTGTTTATAGTTCAACCGATTCAGGAAGACACGCAACCGTAAAAACAAAGGGATTTCGTTAACGACACACATTAGCTTCATTAAAATAGTCTCGACCCCGTGTTGCACGGATGAAGAGGCTTACTTTCGAAACCAATTCTCTGTTAGCTGCTGCTTACGAAATTAAACCGGCAGGTAAAAAAAAATGTGTTTAAAAGCTGTAAACTATAGTTTAAAACCTAAGACTAGGCCTAAAAGCTAAGAAATTTTTACCGGGCAGTTGTGATGGTTTCTACTTTTCGATTACCTATATAACAGAAATCGATGTTGCAGTGCGTGATTGAAGCGGCGGAAGTGGCAGAAGTATACAGAAGACCGGTTGCGACCAGGTAGTTGTTGCAGCAGCTTGTTCTTTTTTTTTATTCTTTAAACTCCATGCTAACTACAGACTCGTACAACACTACACTTTCGCGACGGGGTATCTCGTCCCCTAATTACTATCAACCCAGTACGTTTGCAGTATTTATTACGACAATAACAGTGATAACGACGTCTGACTGAAACTGAAACGATTTCGTTATAATCTTCGAAATGCTACGAGCCGTTTTTATTGTATTTGGGAGACAGCAATAACAAGATTTTTACTGATGTTCGTGCGGATTCCCGATTGGTTGAAATGGTTTTGTGGACAAAAAAAAAAGGCTACAAACTGTTTGGAATTGCTACTTTGTCAAACAATAATACATTCGACCACTCAATTAATTGAATTTTCTGGAACAGGCCCTATGATATCGTACACTATAATTGGTTAATAACCCTCCATTTGTTAGCTTTATGTGATTCGCAAACGAAAATCAATTAAGTTAAAACCAACGAAGCCTGCAAGGCGCTCAGATCTGCTTTCGGGGGCCGGCTGGTCATTGATAAGGCAAAAAATATCGCGTCATCATGGCAAAATGCAGCAAAACAACTGTTTTCCTTTCATTGTTTGTATAACAAGGTGAAGTTGGTGGGGATGTAGGGTGGGGGCGGGGGCGCCCAGTTCGGGACGTATCGCAACCGTATAAACAAAAGTTTTCGCTAACGACAAACTTGAGGCCGCTAAAAATAAATTAAGTGGTTCTCGGGAACGGTACTAAAAAAAATTGATGCGAGCGGGCGGTGTTTTTTTTTTGCGTTTTATTCGTGATTTGTCAGATGCGGGCGATGGCTTTTTTTTTTGTTGGAGAGTATAATACATGTTTTAATGCCAAGTTCAGCGTGCAAAAGTTGAACATTTTATAAAAGTCATTCTTCAGATCCAGGTTTTTAGTTGTGACATGCCTCTGAACCACCCTTAGATTCGTTTCAAGGCGATCGTGTGAATGTGGTCATCGGCTCCAGTTAATGTTTGGAGAAAGTGTTGGTGCGTGATCGGTATTTTTTTTTTTTTAGACAATGTCATAAAAAAAGGTTTCAAGCGCTAAGAAAAAAATCCATGCGTGCGCTCCCGAGAACCACTTGATTAACTTTCAGTGGCCTTAGCTTAATTTAAAATACTCTCGATACCGTGTTGCATGGATGAAGAGGTGCCTACTCTCTGACCCAATTCTCCGTTAGTTGCTACTTACGAAATTGAAACGGCAGGTAAAAAAAAGTTAGGCCTAAAAAGCCGTAAATTAGGCCTAAAATCTAAAACCAAAGCGACGCATTCGATACAAACAAATTGCAGCTAAATCACAGGGTTAAGAACAGTACGTTAGCAAATTGCTTTAGCAATGAAAGAAAAATACACACGTGGCTATACTTGTCGCCGTTCTACTAACACATCGTATTAATGATTCACTTTTTAGTCTTCTGTTCAGCCGAAACGGCTGGGAAGACGTTAAAAAATACGGCAAATTAAAACATTGTTGTTCCCTTATAGCCAATAGAAATTCTCGACGCAACTCAATGAAATAATTAATTTGATCGTCGCAAAATTCGAGCGTTATAACAGGTGTGGGATACCACAATTATTATTAACCCACGTTGTTGATCGATTACTAACTGTAACTTCCATAACTTTAATATGGTAATGTGTTAGAGTGACGTCATCACCATGGGTTAACTGATTTTTGAGTCCCGTCCTGAATGTGAGGGTTCCTCTTGTGTGTGCTCCCTTGCTCTAACGTGCCTCCACAATCTTGTCCCCACAGGCTTCAAAATTGGATTCAGATTTTCAGATACTGTAATGTTGCTGCACGGTTTAGTCCACGTGAAACCTTACTGCTGTCAGCTACTAGATTCGTAACTAAAATTAAAACCAGAGCCAAAATTTCAAAAATTTAGACGCCTAAACAAAGAAAGAATAGTACATGGCTTGTTTCGTTTTGGTTGGATTATCGACTGTATTGTATTTTTGTTTTAAAACTGGAAAAGCAATTGTGAGGTGTATAAAGTTTAACATTCTTACATCATGGTTCTCACTACAATAATACAAGATTTGGGTTACAGAAACACGTTGTCTTGGCATAACGGAATAAACGCATTTGCAACGGAATAGTTTTCCGAATTAATAACGCTTCGCAACCAGGCCAAGCGTTGCACCGTCCATTTGCGAAACGAACCGTGGTGACTGCCTAGGACCTAGAACCTTGCATGGTTGGGCCCCCACTAAACAGCACAGCATAATGCTAGTACCATCAACTGAGCAAGTCGTGATCTTGGCGATATATTATCTGTATTCATTTACTGTTGATACAGATCGACAGAGCCATGGAAGGCAACTCCTTCAAACATTACATCTCAATGGATAGCAGTAAGCAGACATGATCCACTTTATTTCATGGCCGAGTACCTCGCAAACCCACCCTAACGTTTCTCTTTAATTTTCTAATTGCAAGAAGTAAAAAATTATGCCCGAGTCCCCGTCAACAGAACCATCCAAAATAAGTTACAAATTGCTTTCGTCTGGGAACAAATTTTCTTATGCAGGTCATTACTTACTTACGTTTCTACATGGCATCCAGTTCTAATCAAAATAATTAAAAGAGTTCTTCAAACCTTTGGGAAAAGTAATTTCGGGGTTTGATTTTTTTTTTAATAGAATTAAAATTTCATCGTAACTATTTACCTAAGTGACTTAACTAGTGGTTTACAAGAAGCAGTCCTCAGTCAGGAGGTAAAAAAGCAACACACGGACCTATTTAAAGTTATTTAGAACGTTAAATTTGGAGAAGATGGGGGGGGGGAGGGCATTTGAGGAGGACATAAACATTGCCAGTCTTTTCAATTCTGAATAATGTGGTTACCGTACAAGAACGTAATCCTCTCTGTTGTCACGTGTTTCACACTAATTTTTTTTTAAAGTAAAAAGCTTATAAGGTGCACAAATATACAATCAAAATGTGACGTTTCGAGTCGGATAAAAATGGAGGGAAAAACAAAGGAAGAGCGGATTTCTTAGGCTTAAAATAACGTTGTTTTCTCCAACAACGAAAATCGCGCGTTTTAGGTCTAAGAAATCACTCTTCACAGCATCGGCTTCAGTATGACGCCCTTCTGTTTCTCTCTGCAGTGCCCCTTGCAGCTAACCCATTAAGGCTCCAGCATAGAGTTATATACAATAATACTACGTCGTGTCACTGCTCTATATACATAATGAAAGTGGTGAAAACAGTCAGAAGTAATAT
>JAHWFP010198887.1:0-15149 GCA_023313725.1 Lithobius niger | reverse complement strand
ACTAGTTGTAAGGAAAACGTGCCTCATTTTGGATGAAAGGAAAAGGTTGATACAAAACTGTTCTAGAAAACATTCAATGACGCCCTCTAATTTAAACCTCTTTTGTATAAATATTCACACAGTAAGATATGACGAACACACAGTTTACTAGTATGGCCGTATCCATAACGCAGTTTGCACCTAAAAATCAAAAAGCCACGCGGCAAGGCTTTTCCAGAAAGTTTATTGAAAAATTTAGTAAGATAGTATTCATACTGACAACTGCATTGCAAACGGTACATCGAGGGCATATCTGAGGGTGGGGGGGGGGGGGTAGAAGCTGAGATGCTTTTAGAAGTTTTGAGTGTGAAAGTGTCATTTTTGAGGATCAAAAGTGTTTCTCCAGTTTGGTCAGTTTTTTGTGTGCCTTTTTCCTTGACAGGACCTAAAATTATATGACTCCTCTCCCCATCGAGTGAGTGGGAAATTCTATGAACCTCCTCAAAAGTTTCCTCCAATCCGTCACTGGTGATGAGTAATGACAAGTCAGTAACGTGTGACCAGTGAGACGGATACTACCTTCCTACGTGAGAACAGCAATACCATGAAAGAAAGAAAGAAAGACGCATGATAGTACTACTGAAGAAGTGTCAACCCTTAATTATTAGTGTCATTTAAAACTAGTAATCATTAGTTAGCACCTAACCCAACTCTTCCTTAAGTTTCCAAAGTAAGGGTATTAAAAATGGTTTACAGACATTAGGCACCGTCTTATTGACCTCAATACTGACCTGGTGCTTAAAGAAACAATGATAACTCATACCATCCGTGGCCTTCAACCATCAGTTTGAAAGATGTGTCACACGTGCTCTTAGGTGTAAAGTCTTTTAGTTATAAGTATATTAATTTCTGTTTTATTTCTCTGAATAATAATAATAATAAGATTTATTTGCACTCAAAATGGAAAATGCCACAAAAGAGAGTCATCCAGTAGACCACTAATGACTTGCCGGAAATTAGCATTGTAACAGTTCATTTCATTTCATTTATTTTCAGAAGCCATGGTCCCAAACCGTACGCTCCTATGTACAAATGCTACTACCCAACTTAAATTACCTTAAACTATCTCAAAACCAACGAGACCAATTATTCAACATGATTAACACCGCACCACAACACCCCACCGTCAATCATAATCGCACTATGGCGCTACAATACCATACACATCTCACAAATCGTCTTGACCAGCTCACCGTACCAACTGCTGCACACAAGCTCACACAGACACTATGGGTGGGTGGGGTCGGATACCACTAGAGCAAATGCTAGACCGGAACCCCAGTTGCTTTGCAGAACCTGGCCAGGAGGCGCAAACGTCGCAACGATCTCTGTCCTGCTGTGGCTGCCAGCAACAGCTCTAAAGTCGGCAGGTCACGCAGAAACGGCAATAAAGGGGCTCTGTGCCGGGCATACAGTGGACATACAATAAGAAAATGCTCAGGCGTGACCTCAACCCCACAAGCAGAGCACAAAGGGGCGTCCACCCACGCAAACCGAAACTGGTGCCCTCGCAGAAGCGAATGACCAGTCCGTAGCCTGGACAGAACTTTGGCCTCCGCATAGCTCAAGACATTCAACACAGACTGAGTGGAACAAACCGGATTTACCCTGAAAAGAGTTCTCCCCTTATCCCACCCAGACCATTCCCTTTGCCACCACTGCAGCAGCCACTTTCGTAGCAGTGGTCGTCGTGCCGCAACAGAGACTGTCTGCATAATTGGGGTAGTCTCTTGCACAGCCGCCTCTCTCGCAAGCCCATCCGCAAATTCATTCCCACAAATTCCGCTATGGCCACGGGCCCACCGCAGAATGACAACACTGCGCTGCAATGCAATCCACAATTTCCATCCAACTGTATAGATCACCGGGTCAGTGACATCCAGACGCTGCACGGCACTCTGCAACTGCTTCACACTAGCCATCGAGTCAGTGACAATCACAAAGGATGGTAATTCCAGATCGAGCGCCACATCCAGTGCCACAGAGATGGCCACCATCTCACACATAGCACTGGATGTCACAGCACTGAGTGACCGCGTGAAATTTATCTTCAGAGAGGGTACATACACACCAATCCCACCGCGCAGCGAGTCTGCTCGGAAGGACGCATCGCAGTACACCTCACACTCAACATGGGCACGCCGAAAAACCTGAAGCACATCGGGACACCACACCCACGGGCACTTGGGACTGGCCCAACCAACATCAAAACAGAACTCGGAAACACGCAGCAGGGTGGACACACCATGCCCCGCTACACCAAGAAGGCTCCGCGCCTTCTCATTGAGCTTCCGATAGTCCGTCAGGACCCGCCCCACCGGGTCTTCACCACCTCTACTCAAGTTGCGCATGCACAAAACTGCCAGGAGCTCCACAGCTCTAATTTCAAGGGGCGGCTCACCACATTCAACCCAGAGTGCTTGCACGGGCGTCGACTGCAGGCACCCTGATACCACTCTCAGACACTCATTCACCGTGGTTTGCAGCAAGCGCAAATGCCTCTTGGACACTGCAATAAATGGGAGGTGATAGTCCAGGCATGCTCTAACAAAGGTGCGGTAAGCCGCTAGAAGAGCCCCACGCGTTGCAGACGTCCTTCCTACTAGAGCTTTAAGGACCGCCGTTCGTGACCGAATCTTCTGTTGCAAGCGAGAGACATGTGCGTTCCAGGTGAGCTCCATATCCATGAGTACACCCAAGTACTTTACCTGTGGGCTGGGCCTCACATGCACACCACTAACGACCAAGGAAGGCATGACATTCTGCAGACCACGCATCCTAGAAAAGACCACAACTTCAGTCTTAGAGGGAGCCAAAAGAAGACCCCTATCAGCCAAACGCATGGCTACCAGATCAAGCGCCCGCTGTGCATGTTCCGCAAGAAGAAATAAGTCCTTGCCAACAAACCAAACAGCCACATCGTCTGCGTAACAAACGATGTTGGACGAAAGGCTCAACTCAACCAGAACATCATTTATCGCCAAGGCAAACAAGGTCGGGCTTAAGCAGCTGCCCTGCGGAAGACCTCTCTCAGTTTGTGCTTCTGAGGACCAACAGCCATTGACTCGTGTGACAAACTTCCGCTTACCCAAAAGTGCCAGAATCGTTTCCCTGAGCAAAGGGCTCACTCCCATCCTCTCCATGGTCTTGCCTACCCACGCAATCGACACAGTGTCGTATGCAGCCTTAATGTCTAGAAAGACTGCGACAACAATATCACCGCGTGCCCAAGCCTCTCTGATGCTAGTCAAAAGATAGAGGACGGCATCTTGCGCACTTCTGCTAGGCCTATAACCAAATTGGATAGGTGCAAGACAGCCGTAGTGCTCGACATGCCACTCGAGCCGTCTCACAAGCATCCGTTCAAAGACCTTGCGCATACAGGACAGGAGGGCAATTGGTCGATAGTTAACTAAACTAGACTTATCACTACCCACCTTGTGCACTGGGACCAGAATCGTATACATCCACGTCTGTGGCACACTGCCACCATCAAGAATCCCTTGAAAAAGCCGCAACAACTCGTCTTTAGCAGGACGCGACAGCTCTCTTAGACGCCGGTACGTCACACCGTCTATGCCCGGTGCACTGTCATCTTTACATTTCGCTAACGCTGCCTCAAATTCCTGATAATTCCACTGCGTGTCCTCTGCCACCATTTGCTGACTAGGTGAACAAGCAGGTGGTGGATTGCCAGATGGAAGGGCATAAACACTTGAGAACCTCTCATTGAAAGCATCCGCCATGCCCTCCCCTCTCAACACCGCACGCGACGTAGAAGCTGCGCGCGTATCATATACCCATGTGACATTAACTCTAACATGCTGCTGCTGTAATTCACGCCATGCATGCGTTATAGTCACTGCAGCTCCAACCCTGGCGCATAGTTGTTCTCCATGTGCCTTTTTCTCACTCTGAATAATAAACTGAGACTCCTGGACTGTGGCTCGATAAATTAACCATCGTTCGTCACATGGACTACGCTTCCATCTCCGATATGCCTTACGCCTATCACGGACAGCAATTTGACAAGCCCGAGTCCACCACGCCGGGTGCTCAGAATGTCGAACCGACAAAATCACCCCCTCTGCGCAGACAGAATTTTTCCTGCAGCGCAGATTTTGCGACATCCACCCTGTGAAACAACCACTGTCCACATCTGGGCGACGCCTACTCTTTCGCGGCTGCTCAGGACCACTATTCAGAGGGCGTAACAGAACCGGAAAATGATCACTATTACGCTGATCATCTGACACTTCTACTTGAAAAGAGGGAGCTAAAAGCGGCGTGCACACAAAAAAATCAAGAACCGATTCCTGTATACCACCCGCTTGCCACCTCACAAAGGTCGGAGACCCAGCATGCAACACACTTAACCTATTTCTTTCTAAGGCCGCCGCTAACCGACGCCCTCGAGCATCTACATGAGTTATAACTGTCAGTAACAATGGCTAGATCATCAAGTTGAAGAGAACAATCTCTAATTACAAGCTTTTTGTCTAATTAAAAAAAATCCAAGAACAATGTCTAATTACAAAATTTGGGATGGTGCAGATGAGTTTTCAAACACCGTTCATTCAGTTCGTTCAGTTTCCTAAAAGTATGGTGTGACGAAGCTGAGACAATGTTGTCAGGAGAGAGTTCCAAAATGGAACAATTCATAAAGAGAAAAAAGATTTTCTACGGTTTAGGTTAAACTTGGGAATAATGATTGTAACTAATGTGGAATTCACGATGTCGATTAATTTTGAAGTTTTATGAGTTGAAATCCCTGAATTTCCCCTTGCCAATTTTCATGGATTGACGAATTAAAATCAACCAATCCATAAATAGAACGCAGGTGGAAAATTTGAAATGAATCGGGTAATGAGCTTATTGTGGAGACAGACAAGCAGACAGACACCAGTTGCTTTGCTCCGATGGGCACTTCACTGAACGGGCGCTTCACTAAAACTCAGTTTTACGCTTCCGTAATGCGCCATAATTTCTCCAGTTTCCAAGCAGTGCACGCATTGCATTCTTACTGCATAGTTAACGCCGACGTCTGCGAATCACATCCGTTTTTTTTTTTTGGGTTCCTTCTTACAATTTAATCAAAATTAAATACAAGACCAAGGATCTATCAAATCTCCCAGACTATGACAAATCCCTTAACCGAATTGCTCTCCACCCTGCGACATGTCCGTGCTGTACGTAGTTGTAATACATACACTTAGCCACCATGGTTAGTCATTCAAAGAACGTCCTTTTCTAGCTTTTGCTTCCTGTCTGAGCCACCAGGGGTATTCGTCAATCTCCGGCCTGGAACCCTAGCGGTGGCCCTTCTAAGCTCAGGAGACAGTCGAAGGGCTTTGACATTCACAGGGCACGCACGCCAAGTCACGCCCAAACCCATACACCAAAGCTGCAGACAGAAAGTCGTACTCGCGAACCGGACATGAATCTTCAACTCGACAATCTGTTGCGTCTTTGCACGTGATCAGGGGGCCTGAAGAACACGTGACATGACTGTGTAATATGAAATTTACTCGAAATAGTAGACATTGACACCAGCTTTAGATTTTGTAGTTGACATCGATTGTGCGGGCTGTTGACCGCACACGTAATTATTACGGCATACTCTGAAGGTGCTCATGTCTGTTAAAAAGCCCATATCGATGTCCGACGTCGATATTGACAATACAACGGTGACTGATTGTTGCGAGTTTAACTCGGGATCTTAAACTTTGAAATTATGCCACCCCAGCGAAGATGCTCTGATGACGTCATTTGTGAAATCTATCGAGCCTAATGTCCACATGACGTCATATTGTTACGACCCATTGTCACTTCAAAATTAATATTAGAGTTCGTGTTTATTAGAGTTCGTTTGCATGAGTATTTCATAAAATTGAACAGGAGGAGGAGGCGGCGGAGCACCTAACAATGTCAAAATGTTACAATGCTGCAACATGTAACAATAGGGTAACAATAGGCGAGGCGCACAATATCGAATTATAGCTCACTCGAACAAGATGCAACGATGGTTGGGTGCCGGGAAACTAACATTGTCGTTGTTTGAGTCAGCTAGCTCGTTGTGGAGAACCAAAATTAAATGGTCTTGATTTTGCCTTAAATCTTCAAGTTTCAAACCGTAGTGTGCGAAGTCTTGAATTTTGAAGCCCTCAAAATTGGGCGGCCGACATGACTTAGAGACTTATTTACTTTTTCAATGCGGGTTTCGGGAAACCAGTTGAATTGTTTCCGTGATTGTTTGCCATGATACTACAACAATCCAGAATCAACTACTCATCGAGATGACGCATGCTAAATCTAGACATACGCTAATGTGTTGCCATTAAATAATAATCATGGGACAAACCTTAGGCGTAACCTGAACATAAGTATGCATTTCTAATGTCCCGTTTTTTCGAAAACAAAAATCGGTGGACAGTGGTCACTTGATAGACTAGACCGTAGCAAACAAATTAACAAATAAACTGAGCGAAAAACGACTTCGCCGTTTAGAAAAAAAAAACATTAGAGCTCGTATCCCCATACTCACAGCCGTGAAGGTGCACGAATAAAAACGGATTAGAGTTCACTCGAACGCAACGAACTATAATTTGAACGATACAAAATACGCTACAAAACGCTACAAAATTGAAAGATAAAAATGCATACACAAAATGAACACGTAATTACTCAAACGAACTAGAATTACCACTTCAAACTACCTTCAAACACAAACACAGGCCAAAAAAAATGCCTTAACTGGGAGTCTGCTTGTTTCACAAACTATAAATGCACTTAAAATACACATTATACCCACTCACACGAAACAGATTTAATATGAAACAACAAACACAGAACAATATTTAAAAAAGGTCTGTATAATACACAAATTATGCGTGCACGCCAAAACACCGAAACATTAAACTTTTCAAACATAAACTGGGCTTTCTTTCTGACATAACCATTGACCGAAAACAGTCCTTGTTCCCTTGTATTGGAGTTCAAATTATAGTTCGTTGCGTTCGAGTGAACTCTAATCCGTTTTTATTCGTGCACCTTCACGGCTGTGAGTATGGGGATACGAGCTCTAATGTTTTTTTTTTTTATACACTGTGAAGTCGTTTTTTGCTCAGTTAATTCATTGTTAATTGAGATAATGCTACGTGATCAATTATTGTAACAATATATAGCGAACATATATAGCAAACATATTCATGTTTGACATCAATTGTAATGGCTCGGTGCTCGGTATTCCCAACAATTAAGTGTTAATCTAAAATTCATTCCGCCAGAACCTCCCATCAACCCCCATCCAAAGGTAATTTTGGCTATTTTAATTACAAATGTTTCCCTTTTTGTCACAATTCTCCCAACTTATATTCAACCCAGACCAACCCTGTTGCCGGTGTTTCGCTGCAACCCCGAAACAGCAAAATTAACCATTCCGATCAAATAATAGCCCAAAATCGATCATCATCCCAAATGATCCCGAGTAAACCTAACATTTATGGCTTTCCATTTGAAGCCCTAAGCTAATACAAGAATCGCCACCATACACCAGGCGAGCCTGAGCCCTTCATCATCACTCAAATTAATAATTAAAACATCATTAGAACTGAACCACGACTTTGCGCCTTAATCCATCACCTAGGTTTTTAATTTGGAATTACCTACCCCAATCTGTAGCTTGACCCCCCCCCCGTTACGTTGCCAGCTTGTCCCTTAGCTGTGGCATTGGTAGTGAGGAGCAGTAGACATCCTCCAAATGAAATCCGATTCCGATATTTATATTGTTGCGATTTTCAAGAAAGTAAAGTGAAACTAAGTTTCATTGGTCGATAATCGATTCGAGATCTTCAATAAACCAATGCCCGATTCCGAAAGCCAGTGTTCTGATGTTAAATAAAGTAAAGTAAAAATAAGTTACGCTCTTCATGGAGTCAAGAAAACAATTATGAGGATTTCAAAAACAAACCTGAAACGTCTGCAAGCCTAGTTTTGCGCCCAAAAACACACTATTTACTGATCTGTCACGAAATAATCCAGCAAAATTGTTGCTTTCTGATGATTTGAAACAAAAACTCGGTGACTGATGTAGCCAAAAAAGGATGAGTTCCGATGTACGATGGCAACATCAGCGCATTAACATAAGTCTGAAACGCATCTTGTAGTCCAAAGAAAGCCTGTGGAAGCTCAAAAATACTTAGCACCATGCAGAATCAGAATCATGTTCACGTGTTGCTTAATAAGAGATGCCAAAGGAATTTTGTCGTTAAGTAGTTAGTAACAAACTTGAAGTCTTTCTTGGAATTTCACATGGTGATTTTGAGTAGGTTTTTCTTGTGTCTGTAAGTGCTACAGATTACTGTGCTTGTGCTTGAGATACCCCGTTCCTGTGGTCATGCTTACAGTGCATACACAAGTCTGAAAATTAGGCTTATGCTGTTGAATGAGTGGAGAAACCCCACTCTTGTGCTTAAGCAGCACATACCTAAGTCTGAAAACTAAGCTTACGGTGCTTAGTTTATTTACAATATTTTACACAACACTATAGTCTCCGCCAAGAAAGAAGTCCAACGCGTTTCAAAACAGGGGTATGCATTGTGCATGCCGGCTGCGTCGTTTATCTTGCAGATATCCGCCATGGCTAAGCAGCCAACGTGTACTCATATACTAAAGCTGCTAGGGCCATAATTTGGGCTAATCATGCACTTCGAGCAAAAAGCTTGAAATTTGACATGCAAGTAATTCTTAGTAATACAAATAGAAATAGATTCTCCTTGAATCGTGAAATATTGAAAAACGTTCCAAATAACACCCCTAGCTTGACTGTGGAGAGTTTACTTTTTCTTGTTGACACGAACTTGATCGGAAAGCGACGCCATTGTTGTTGGTCTAATAGCGTTGCCACGACGACGCAGTTGTAGAGTATAGAGGCAAGGCGCACTTTTTTCCATGAAAGATAAGTAGTCATAAAATGACCATATAAGGAAAGTCTTCTTTCCTGGCGGATAGTATAGGCAATGCAAAAAAAAAAGTATCAAAGGATCCAAACTCCCTGAATAAAATAAAATGAATCAAGATGCTTAGCTAAGATTGAAAAAACAATGGCCGAGTAAAAATGAAGTTTGGCTCGGCTTCTACACATAATTTATTATCCCCCCCCCCACCTAATTTTAGCTTCCCAGTCATTTGAAGGATGTTTTTAAAGCATTTAAGAACACACAGTACGAACAAATACATACGCCGTTGCGCAAATCCATAGAATTTCCACATTTGCAAAATCCCTGTATACTTAACTAAAATTACAAAACATTGTTGCGAGTTTAATTCAGGATTTCAATGTTGAAATTGTACCACCCCAGCAAGGTTATGCTGATGACGTCATTTGTGAAATCTGCTAAGCCCGAAGTCCACATGACGTCAAATTGTAATGTTCCATTGTCCTCCAAAATTAATACTCATTGTTAGTTGAAATAATCCTATTTGATCAATTGTTGTAACAATACATAGCTATGATTTGTCTGTACATAATGCTTGACATCAATAATTGTAACGCTCGAGCTCGCTTGATCTTCCGCCGGGTGCTCCCAATAATTAGGTATTAACCTAAAATTCCATCCGCCACCAACTCTCCAACTCCCCGCATCCAAAGGTAATTTCTGCCCTATAATTAGAATTTTTCCCAATTTTCCCAATCCCCGAACTTCAATGCAAACCCGACCAACCCTGTTGCTAGTTCAGCACTGCAACCCCGTTGCTACTTAGTTTAGCAGTCACTAACTAAACTAAATTTTCCCGAAACTAACTAATCCAAATTTTCCCAAGTAAGCCTAATGCCGTTGACATTCCATTTAAGGCCTTAAGCCGAGGTTAGTGTCGCCCTTGAACTTCAGGCGAGCCAGAGCACACGATCGCTCATATTTAACATTAAACTAACACCAAAACTGAACCACGACTACCAGCCTTGTTCCATCTGTTAAGGTTAATTTGGAATTCCTGCAACCCCTTGACTACACAACGGCACATTTTCGAGCTAGTCCCTTAACTGTGGGGTTGGCATTAGGGCGGCTCCCATACGTACTAAAAACTTCTACAACATGTGATGAGAATATTAGTTTGGTTTTCGTTGGTCTGATTTAGATGCACTGACTGTAGTTTGTTCCACATTATGTTGGTTGGATAATGACTGAATGACGCCATGTTTCTTTGCACTGTGAGCATAAAACCATGTGGATATCACACTTGTAGACTCTACACAGTTACTGTAAAAGTCTACGAGTGGGATATTTACGTGTATTTGCACTTGTAGTGGAAGGAAACGTGGCGTCATGCAGTCAGTTTCCTGAAAACTTAATTTGAAACAAACTATATATGGCGAGAAAACCAGCCATTCGGGAAGAACATTCCAAACGGAAAGCGACCAGAAAAAAGACGACGTCTTTGCTATACTCACGTTCTTCGGCGAAACTTGCTCACCCGCATCTTGCTTGGCTTTTCTTTATCTGGCCCAAATTCGGGAGTGGTCGAAGCAGAGGTGGACGATGAAGGGTCAACACGTTGTTTTTTGTGCAGTAATTTTACACTGAAATAAGTGCTCGACTTTGGCCATCGCCAAAAAAAAAAAAAGAACAACAGAAAAAAAAACAAATTGTTTTGTGGCGGTTTCTGTTAAGCGATCAGTTTTTTCGTCTTCTTCCGTATTCCCCTTTTCCCGTTATGTGATCAATCACAGACAATCGTTACGTCAACGGGCCAAACCGTTTGAAAACATCGATAGAATCCCTGATACCGTTTTCTTTCTTCGCCTTCTTTCCCCGTTTGTGGTCTGTAACACGTCCAGTGTTGAGTTCCCGTCTTAAAAGCGTGCGTCGTAGGCTAGTTTCCGCTCCCAAGTGGCACCACCAGCTCCATACCTCCAGACCGGCGATTGGTTGTAAATATTACATGACCACCAGTCGATGGCTGAGTAGCCGTGAACACCCGGAAAACACCTCTGGAGGAATCAAGAGAACATACGAACTATTTGTGCTCCAATTCACGCAAATAGGCGTACGATATCTGGACAAATCGCGGCAGAAATGAGAACAGCGTGAATGATCGCACACACTACAGTTTCGCAGTGGGGATGGGAGGTGGTAAAGGTATGCGATCCCGCTACTGTTCCACACACCCACACCTTTACTTTCATTCCGTTTCTGTTGACTTACACGTATACATTCTCCCGCGTATACCGTTTCACATATCCCCCTCTTCAGCCAAGAAGTGGAGAATGAACATTTCGACATTGGAGTTTGTTATGGGTAAGAAGAGGTATTAAACGGGACGGAAAGCCAATGGGCTCGAAATTGGTTAACTAAATACAGATTCAAACCTATTTACGTTGCCTTTTGGACTTATATGTCAAACTGCCTGAGCGGGGAATCGAACCCACGACCTCTGAAATCAAAGACCAAGGTCCTACCGCTAAGCCAGATTGACACGGCCAACAACGTAAATAGCAACGTAAATAGGTTTGCATCTGTATTTAGTTAAGAAGAGGTATTACCCTCCTTTTCGGGGTTATCTGGATTTTCAGAAGATTCCTATCGGTTGTTAACTTCGTGTGCCAACGTAAATGTAAATTTGCGTTATTAAACGTTGTGCTTGAAAAGTCTTGCAAAACGTCTTGCGAAAAGTCTTGCAGACTTGATGCTGACAATAGGACACTACTGAAGGCACATAACTAGGAACTACATGGGTGAAGCATTATAGAGCTTCTACCTTACCAGAAAGCAAACCGAGGATTTAATGATAATAAAGCCTAGTTGCATAAAAAACACAATGGTTGCACAACATTTCGGACTTCACTATATCCTGTAATCAAACAACTCGGATTAGCTGAGCTTAACCCCCCTCTCCCTACCACCCACCTCCGTCTCGTCAGCAATAAGTATAGTTTGTTCCCCATTATGTTTGCAGCAAAATGCCTGCATGACCCCACGTTACCTTTCATAGTGCAAGGAAACGTGCCGTCATTTAGTCAGTTTCCTGCAAACATAATGTGGAACAAACTATAGTAGTATTCCCATATTTATGTTTGCACTTTCCCACATTGCATTTCGCCTACTCGGGTAGGGTTTTTCACATTCAGCCTCACTTCGAACCTGCATTTTCAGGTGAGAGGTCAGGACCTTGTTTCTGCATACCTGTTCTTGCCAGGTTGCTAAACATTCACCTTTATGTTCTAAATTTTACTTAATTTAATAACATTTAATTTAACTTTTTTAATTATTGTAATTCTTCACTTTTAGAGCACTTGATAATGGGATGAAATGATTCCCGAAACGTTGTGGGAACACTGTAGTTTTTGTGCCAAGTAGGCTTTATTCTCTTTAAATTGCGCTTCTAAATTCCAGGATCAGAGTAGAAACCTCCAATGGTAGCTGATCGAAAGATTGCCCAAAACTGGTCAGAACAAATCCCATAGCTATTGAAGGAACAGAATAGTCTCAGATATTATCTCTGATGGTTCCCCTTCCAGTTACATCAGCTAGTTTCAGACAACCAGGATCAGCTCTCTCACAGGTCCATCACTACAATGTGGAGTCCCTAAAGGACAGTCCAAGTCCATAGAACCCAACATCGAAGTGTCTATCATAATCCTACCCCACGTTCCATTTAATGTTCTAGGCCACGATTTTATCCGGCCAGTTCTTTAATTTCTTTCATCGATCACGCATGTTAAAAACTACGCTTTACAGAATTTTACATAACACGTCTGAAAATACGTGTGAATTTGAAATAATACGTGTGAAAATACGTGTGAATTTGAGATAATACGTATGAAAAGACGTTTGATTTTGAGATAGTACGTGTGAAAATACATGTGAATTTTTTATATTACGTGTGAAAATACGTGCGAATCTTAGATAAGACATGTGAAAAATATCACTCCTACTCGTTCTGTCGAGCAGCAGTGTTGAAACGATCTTGAAGCAAGGAAGATGTCTCACTTCTTCCAGACAAGGCCGACTGAGAAAGAAATTGCGTGTCTCGCTTCACAGCTCCACGCCAGTTCTCGTGCCGGTCGGTAACTTGACCTACTTAGCTGAACTTTGGTAAAATAAGATTCTGACGATGCCGAACCAACAGGCCTGCAACCGTGAAGCGAAAACCAAAGCTTAATTCACCCTCAGACGGCCTTGTGCATGGCAAGAGAAGAAACACGAAGCAAGAGTTACCACATGGATACAGCCACGTCTTACAAACCGCTTTGGTGGTCGTTTTGGCACCATAAAGAAGTCCAGTACGGAAAGGGGGAAAAGTTGGAGATTTAAACCGTAAAACCTCCGACCTGGTAGATGCATGAACAGACAGGAATTGAACCCATTGCTGCCGAAGGAACCTGATGGTCTCTCATATTACCCTGACTGGCGGGGACTATGTCATGACCACTATTACAGCCTCCATTACTGCCTACCTTATTCTGGAAGCTAGGCAGAACCATAGATTAGAACGTTAACTAGAGGTAGCATCTTGCCTCATCCAGGCCTACTAGCCTTACTAGCCTAACTAGCCTTAGCGGTAATTACGGCTACTAAAACCTCTGATAATGCTTTGACTTCGCGCTGCTTCGAAGTCAAAGCATTATCAGAGGTATTAATTAGTAGCTGCAACTATCGCTAGGGACAAATGTGGGCCTGGAAGGGGCAAAATGCTACATCTAGTTAACTTTCTAATCTATGGCAGAATTCCCTCTCCCACCTCAACCACTACGTTGTTTTCCCCATCGTCCTAAATCGGAATGTCATCCTAGCGTACATCTCAACTCAGACTCCTGTTTTATCGCTATAATTCCTGTAGGTACCATTTTCCCAAATTGACAGGAAGGGAAGACGCTGGGGGAGGTGTGGAGGGAGACAAAGGGTAGAATTGAGACGTCGCAGTTTAGAACAACAAACTGGAAACCACGAGAAACTGCAGTTTAATTTCCCGTCTGAAGATCCTACGAAAATCGCTCACCCTCACCTTGAAGAGGGCCCAAAAGACCAATTTTCTTGTAAATTTGCCAACGACCCGGTATTACGATGAGTGCATCATTTGTTGAACAAAACAATATTAGAAGTCGCACAATATGAGAAGTCGAAAAGAAAAGTCCACAATTGTGAGGATTATGGGCTTTTAGGAGAGATTTAGAAACGCTGTTTTTACTCACGTCTCCAGTCCATTACCTGTTGATTATTGGAAACGAGGGAACCCGGCCATTTTTCTGATGGCCTCTCCTTAAGCTCCCGCTATTTACGATCGCTATCTTGAGGCAACACACCCTCGGGTTCGTAAATCGTCTTTGCGATGAACTAGCTCTTTTCTATTTGTTTTCTCTCCTCTTTTCTTCTTCATCTTCATAATTCCTAGATTTGGTCCAATCAACTTAACACGAGACCTTTCTTTTCTTGTGTTTTTCGCTGTTATTTGCTGGCTAAAGAATCGGCTCAAGAGCAATTGGCCGCAATCAGTTTGATGTTTATACCCGCAAATCTTATTTTGGCAGGAAGCCATTTGGTCAACTAAATTGGGTCGGAGGGGGCCATAGGGGTAGATGCGGAAGGAGGGGGAGGGGAGCAATCTACTCGCCACGTGACGACAATTTACAGACTAAAGGGCAAACTGCTCTTTCCGTTAGACTGAGATGCTTTGATTATGTGTACCCGCGCTGCTAGATTTGACAAGATACAATAGAAATGCGGTAGAGATTTCTTCTCCTTTATTAAGTATACCAACTGCAGTGGCCTCCCAGGAATTTTGTTTGGGGGCGGAGGGGGATCATAAAAGGGGGGGGGGGGGGGGGGGCAGATGAGAATGGATGAGCGGTTTGAGAAAGGGTCAATGTAAAACGGGTCCCCGTAAAAACAACTCGTCTACAACAGTTTTTGTACCCATGTTACGCTTAAAAAGACCATTTTCAGAATCTTTTTTATTACCTTATTTGCGTACTTTTCCTCTTAACTTCGGGTATTGCGGTCCCCTCCCCCCCCAGACAGCTGCAACAGGACAAAAAAACTGCAATAAGATAATTTAAGGTCAACTAAACTTTTTCTTCGTAGTGGAGGCCGTTCAACCTTTCGTCCCGAAGT
>JAHWFP010198886.1:0-17993 GCA_023313725.1 Lithobius niger | reverse complement strand
CAGAAGATATAAAACTTGAATATGTCTCCACTGAACAGAATTGGGCTGACGTCATGACCAAAGGCTTATGCGCTGCACGCCATGCGTCGTTAACTCATTGTTTGTCTGTTTCAGATTAATCAATTGTTTGAATCAACTCCTTTGATCGCAAGAGGTGTTGAATTCACGTGGGGGCTTGTTGGATCCAGATATGATTACGACTGATCCATAAAGGAGAGTGTAACAATACGCTTTTAACAATAGCATTAGATAGCAGTGTCTTGCACTGATGTTTGTTAGTGAGGCTTGGAAGACGCTGTACTGTTGTAAAGTTTGTTAACACTTCACTTCCTTTGCCGACTCGTTTCTGTTAACACGTTCTGTACTTAAAATGTTTATTATGACTAAACTCTAATTCCTATTTACTTTAACTGTCATCTATGTTTCCTTCTGTCCTGCACGTTCCACGAATTACACACGTTGATCCTCACAACCACTTACACCGTTCCTTGCGAGTAATGGTTTTAATGAAAGAACAATAGAGTTACGAATTTTCCGGAAACGGCCGCTTAAGAAATCTGTGCAATGGTTCAGAATCCAACATTTTGCGGAAAGCCGAAATTGTTGTTACATTTACAGTGCTGGCCTGCAGGGCATTCCAAATTGAAACAATTCGAACAGCGAAGAAGTTACAGCGACAGTCGAGACGAGAGGCCGGAACAGTAAGTTTCCAGTTGTGCCCCCGAGTGCTGATGGGACAATCGGGGAAATCGAAGAACGGGAGATTTACACATAGCAAATTATGGAGGATTTTAAATGTCAATATTGAGTCAATCTAATTCTTGTCAGCTCCAAAAGTTCCAGATCAAGCTTTTCAAGTCTGTCCCAATAGACAACGGTACGCATACCCAGGAGGCCTTTCGTAAATCTACGCTGCACGGCCTCAACATCAATATCCCCTGCTAAATATGGCGACCAAACCGGAGTGGCATATTCCAGAAGTAGCCGCACAAAAACTTTAAAAACCCACACCTTGGTTACAACATTACCGGACGTGAAGCACTTGTTAACGATGGCTGAGCGACGGGATGGTATGCTGATGCACAGACCTTTCGGCAGTGAAGGGGTTGCTTCAAGTTATTGGTAACTCAAATCCCAAGATCGCGCACTTCCGTTATGGAAGGAAGCATCACATGTTCCAAAAAATACCTGCAGCAGTTATTAATTTTACCCACATGAAAAGTGAGACATTTGTGGATATTAAGGGGCAGCTGCCAGATCTTGGATCAGTCAGTCACGTTCTGAATTTGGGTATCAAGTTCAGGAATGCGACCACCAGTAAAATTTTCGCCTCCAATTTTAAGATCGTAAGCAAACTTGAAACCAAAAATGTTATTATCGTTGAATGTTAAGTCGTTTAGATACACGAGGAAGAGAAGAGGCCCCAAGACAAACCCCTGTGGAACGCCACAGGGAAACCAAACCCAGGAGGAAACATTATTTTCTATTACTACCCTTTGAATCCTTTATGTAAAAAGGCCCGGCGTTATCCAGATCAGTGCGACCAAAAGCTCCCTCACACGCACTTTAACTGGAGGTTCGTTACACTCTACGCACAGCGCACTTACCGGTGTGAACGTGACACACCCCGAATCAACTCGCAGACACTCATTCACCGCAACCCGAACACGTTTTCGTGGCGTCGTACACCACACAAAAAAAGGCATGGAATAGTCTAGAATCGACCGGACAAACGTCCTGTATGCCGCAAGGAGTGCCTCTCTCTCTACTCCCTTGCATGCAAACTGCCTCAAGATCGCCGTCCTTGCAAGTATCTTATTCTGGACTCTACTCACATGCAAGTCCCAGGTGAGCCTATAGTCCAGGACTACTCCAAGATATTTTACACTGCCGGTCGGGCTGATAACCTGGTCACCAACTGTAAGGCCCACTGCAAGCTGACAAATGTTTGTAGTGTGGGATAACACAACCACCTCCATTTTAGCCGGCGCCAACAAGAGCCCACGTACCTGCAGGAGATAGGCCACTCTATCCAAAACTGCCTGCGCTTCATGAGCCAAAACAGCCAGATTTTGGCCAACAAACTAAACAGCAACATCGTCCGCATAGCAGACGATGTAAGAGCACACCACGATATCCAATAAAACATTTTATGGCTACCGCAAATAACGTTGGGCTGAGGCAACTTCCCTGTGGAAGGCCTCTAGTCGTCGAATTCGTGGTAGACCAATGCCCACCAACACGCGCGGCAAACTTCCTCCTACCAAGCAGCGCCAAAAAAAAAACCAATCAACCTCTCGCTAACCCCCATTGAGACCATATCGTAGGCTGCCTTAATGTCTAAAAAGACACCCAAGACAACATCACCACGCATCCATACCTCCCTAATACTCGAGAGCAAGAACAGAACAGCATCTCGGGTACTCCGATTCCGGCGATAGCCAAACTGGACCCGCGCTAAGCAGTCGTGGCACTCCAAGTGCCACTCTAGCTGTTAATAACCATGCGCTCAAGCACTTTCCAGACACAAGAGAATGACGCTATAGGCCTGTAGTTGACCAGATCCGCTCGCGCGCTGCCCTGCTTGTGCACGAGCACAAGAATCGTGAACATCCCAAGACGGCGGGATGTCGCAGGATGCTGCAAAGTCCTTTTTCATGTCAACGTAACTTACCCCGTCCACTCCCACAGCACTGGTGTTCTTGCACTTCCATAGCACGAAACCATGGAAGATCCCAGACCTGCGATGGTGACGAGGAGGACACAACAGGTGGCGTGATACCACTAGACAATGCGTAGACACTAGCAAATCGCAGGTTAAACGCCTCCGCCATTTCCGCACTGCAGAGAACTTCCCTAGTCAAGCCAGACGATCCATACACTCAGGAATTCGCCGATTTCGCGGCTCCCAGGCTTGCAGACACCAAGCGAGTGTGAGTGAGCGGGCACCACCAACACGTGCACAAAGCCTACCACCAAACCCCTTCTTCTCACTCTTGATGATATATGTCTGCCTTCTTCTACAACAACCCTGTACTCCCACCAACGTGCGTCACACGGGGCCCTCTTCCAACTACGATATACCCTCCGTCGATCATGCACTGCAACAGTGCATCTGTTTGTCCATCTGTGTGCTCAAAATCGGCTGCCTACATCCTCCCATCCCCACCTGAGCACTAACGAGAGAGCTACGCACACACGCGATCACCGGGAGATGATCACTGTCTCTCAAATCGTCTGATACCTGACAGGAAAACTGGTCAGCTATGCACTGCGAACGAACAAAATAAATCGAGAACCGATTCCTGGACCCTGTCACGCTGTTAACGCATGAAAGTCAGCGTGCCATCGTGAAGTATTCGTAGGTCAGCATGTTGCACCGCCTCAGCCAACCTGCACCCTCTAGTGTCCACGTGTAACGTGCCCCAGTCGTAATGATGACTATTATTAAAGTCCCCTCCTATGATGACAGGGGCCGGGAACTGTCACAACCACGTGGACCATACGCAGCAGTGTGATTCCCA
This sequence comes from Lithobius niger, assembly GCA_023313725.1. Taxonomy (NCBI): domain Eukaryota; kingdom Metazoa; phylum Arthropoda; class Chilopoda; order Lithobiomorpha; family Lithobiidae; genus Lithobius; species Lithobius niger. Next base: position 14,469 of record JAHWFP010198886.1, on the reverse strand, counting down.
ATAGCATGAAGAATGACCACAGAAACCCAACACCTATCCATCCAAACCTTCAACGCCACAGCGCCCACACCAGCAAGCTCCAAACTAATCGCCAACTGCAGGTACGGCACAGACCACTTAATGAAAATTTCCACTTTACGACCAGTGTGCGTGAAGTCGGTTTTCCACATCGCCGCATTTAAGCTCCGATGTGGAAAACAACAACACAACACAAAACAACAACAACACAACACAACACAACACAACACCACAACAATTCAATTCAATTCTTTAATCCAGAGCCATGACTACATTTGTACGCTCTTGACCAAAATAAAACGATAAGAACAAAGTAAACTTAACAGCAAACAAACTACCATGCCATTACCAGAAAATACCGGAACATGCAACACAACACAACACAACACAACACAACACCAACAAAACTGAAATAAAGGATTTAAAAAAGGGTTTCAAAGGATTTAACGAGCGTTAACCACTCTTGGTCATCTGCCCGAAGCCCTAAGGCCCTATGTCTGCAACAGCCAGATTCCCAGGCAGTCACCCACCCAAGTATCAATCCAGCCCAATGCTGCTTAACTTCGGGGATCTGACGAGAACCGGTGTTTCCAGCACTGCACGGCCGCAAAACTGAAATATCAAAATCAAAACAACAATTGTGCGAAGCAGGCATTTCCACCCAGCAGTTTGCAGCAATAATACAGCATGAACACCTTAGTTTGCTTAAAACAGTGAACCCGAAGACATCAGCACGCACTACGACAACAACAGCAAGAATGAAGAATTGCTACTTTTACCATTGCTATATGTTGCAGTTTTGTGGATTTGGCGACAAAGATTATAACGTACTAATGGAAATCTGTTAAAGCCAAAAAAAAAAAAGTGGCCCGCAAAACTGGATTTTATGCTTTTCGTATATCAAAACTGCTAAGAAAGAAAAAATGAATCTAGGCCAAAAAGATGTGACGGCTCACAAAAACAAAATTTGTTAAGGATTCCCCGCCATACTTTTCGGGTGTTTGAAGTAGTAATATCAAACGCCAAGTTCTTGACAAGTTATGTCCTTCCACTAAACTTCAAACAATAAATGAAATACTTTAAAACTATGCAGTAAGCATTTTTAAATATTTAATTTATCCTTTGAATAATTAGTAGGTGGGATTAACTTGGTGAAGGAGCTTCGCGTTTGACATCACGACTTGAAATGGCCGAAGAGATTGGTGTGGCATCCTTAACCAGTTTTGTTTTTGGGTGATCCATGTAACAACTCACCCTTTGTATTCAGCTGCTGGTCACAAGGATGTGTAAAGAGGTAGGTTCAATGCGGTATGTTGTAGCCCTGAATACCTGGATCTGATAATCCCTAGGCTTGTTATTGGGTTTTACCTCCCCTAGCCACTGCCTACTTCCATCTTACGAGGAATCTATGACGTCATAAGCAGGTGGAATTGCCTCCATTTTCGTCGACCTGCTGCTATTTGTGGAGCTGTGGCTTTCTAGGTGCCATCTGCAAACATTAGCGAGTGCTTCATAAATGTTTGCTAGGTAAAATATAGGTCTAAAAACTCAAACATAGGACTGATGACAGAAATACAATTACTCAAATATAGAACTTATAACAGAAATGTGGGACCAATTACTCAAATATAGGACTAATGACAGAAAATATGGGGCCAATTACTCAAATTTAAGACTCATCGCAGAAATATGGGGCCAATTACTCAAATATAAGACTCATCACAGAAATATGGGGACAATTACTCAAATATGAGACTCATCACAGAAATATGGTGCCAATCACTCAAATATAGGACTGATGACAGAAATATGACAATTGTTCAAATATAGGACTGATGACAGAAATATGGGGCCATTTATTCAAATATAGGACACATCACAAAAATATGGGACCAATTACTCAAATATAGGACTCATCACACATGTAAGAGGCAATGCTCAAATATAGGACTGATGAAAGAAATAAAGGGCGAATTAAATATAGGATTCATCACAGAAATATGGGGCTAATTGCTCAACTACAGGACTGATCCCGGAAATATAGGGCCAATTACTCAAATATAAGACATATAATAGAAATATGGAGCAAATTAGTCAAATATTGGACTCAACACAGAAATATGAGGCCAATGCTCAATTAATGTAAGACTGATTACAGAAATATAGGGCGAATTATATATAGGGTTCATCACACAAATATGGGGCCAATTACTCAAATACAGGACATGATCCCAGAAGTATAGGGCCAATGTCTCAAATACAGAACTGATCACAGATATATAAATAATAAAAAAATTGATTGCCAAAATAAAAGGCAAACGGGCAAGGAATGGGTCCTAGAATCACTAACAAACATCCCCAATGAAATAAAAGGGGCCAGTGCCGTCATTCACAGAACTCTGGTCGTCGATGGAAGGCTTTGAAATAATGTTCATTGAATAGTTTTCTGAACGTATAGTCAGATAAGGCTGATACTGCCTCTTCACTAAGCGAATTCCATGCAGGAACAACCCGATTCCTAAAGAAAAACGTCCTACAGTTTTTCTCGTACCGGGGAATCATCAATTTAAGAATGGCCCCTAGTAGTTGGCTTACTTCTCGACTCGAAAAACGAAAAATCGAGAGGTAACATATTACGTAAAATGTTGTGTGTTAGAACAAGATCCGCCTTCAATCTGTGCAGTTCCAATGAATCCAACTTTATGAATTTAAGTAGTTGTCCAATGTCCATAGTTTAACTTTCGTAGCCCTGGCACTGTTTTTTTATATCTCCACTGGACCGACTCGACCGATACGGCCAATTAATCAAATATAGGACTGATCACAGATATATAAGGCCAAATATTCAAATATAGGACTAATTACGGAAATATTGGGCCGCTTGTTCATTTATAGGGCTAACCACAGAAATTATTAACATTTCTTTGATTAGCCCTATAAATGAACAAGCGGCCCAATATTTCTATAATTAGTCCTAAAAACATGTAGGCCTAATAACACCAATGTTGGGACTAATTATGTGTGATGCATTTCATTATAGTGGCAACTGCTGTACTCCCTAACATGTGAGTGAAAGCAGCCCCGTTAGTAACTCTATTCCTATCCAATCTTTTCTTCTTGTTACTGCAATGTGTCCAGAAGACAACTATTCTGTTTCAGGATCGCAAACACCATTGCCTACAGATGGAGGAAGATTCCAGATTGTGCTCAAAACATATAAAAGCCAATGTCTTCAAAAACGAAGGGCTAAGGTAATGTAGTGCTAAATACTTCACTATCTACGGCAACAGGCATTACCAGGAAAGTATAAAGCATAGTGTGGCCCACTTGTCGCATTGAAAGAGTGCCCACCATTGTTAAAGAACCACGCTTAACTGAAAATATCACGTTTTTTATTTAGTTCTATAAATTACCTTATTTATTATTGAATAAATTGGTATAAATTGATTAAATGGTGCAGTTACTAAGATAAAACACAAAATTCGAGGACACAACAAACGCCCAATTCCATCTTGGAACAAACAATCTCTACAGGGTTGTAAGCTTGTGGCTCGCTTCACAGACTTAGAAATACTCTCTCGTCATTACAAAATTTGGTTGTTCCAATATTTCCCGGACGAAGCTGCTGCAGTGTGATGCTGCCCGTTTTGAATCGATAAACGACTGAAATATTTCTTCCAAGTGAAGCAAGCAGCTCAATACATTCCTGGTATTACTGATTTCAGTAAAATAATGGCACGTTGCATCAGTTTTATGAAGCCAAAAGCACCAGTATACAAAGGTTTGAAACATACGAACCATGCAGAAAAAACAGTCGATTGTATGCTAGTGCTTTAGGCTTCGTCAAACTGATGTTTTATTGAGCACTCACTACGAACAGTATGTAATGGTACAGAAGGTATCACATAAACAAGATCCTTAATATTTTTAATCCATACGATAATGCCAATAATTAAACAATCAGTTTGTGGAGCAACAAATTAGGTGCAGAGAAACATGCAACCGTGCATTGTCAACAATTTCGGCACACGAGATCTCTCTGCTGCCGCGCAACAGTTCTTGGCCCTGTCGGAAGTAACATTATCAGCCGGCAAAAATGATACGATCTGGGTTGCCACCTAACTTTTACAGACAAAAAAAAATGACTCAAAGTCTATAATTTTGAGCCATATCGCCTAAAAATTGGACGGGCGACAGGAAAGAAAAGGAGTAAAGAAAAAGTGGGGGGGGGGGAACAGAAGAGCCTGAAGAGCCTACAGTCTCGCAACCGTCTCTCGAACGAAACTCAAAACCCCTCGCAATCCACCACCAGAAGCACTGGACAAAAGACTCCATATCGAGGGGTGTGAGCGGCTGCTAGGAAGAAGCGTGTTCCGCTGCCATGTAAACAGCTTGCACTCAAGAAGGTAATGTTCGCGTGTGAAGTCAGCCTGGCAGACGTCACAGATCAGGGACTCAGACCACCCTAGACGGAACTGGTGAGTGCGAGGTTGAGTATGGCCAGTGCAGAGGGTGACAAAACCTGGGCATCAGCCTTTGCAAATGCATCGAGGGCAGAGGACCTGAGACAGTCTCCTGGAACAGACCACGCCCTGTCACTGCAAAGTGCCACTCCTCCTCCCAGAGCCCGAAGAACTGGGATGCTACCATGAGACGACGCGATCTTGGTTACCAAAGTGGATGCAAGAGTTCAGACCCGAAAACAATCAAGACCGTGAGCCTGTTCATTCCCAGGGGAACCAGCATGACCCTTGACCCACCTGAGAGCCAGAACACCCCTGCTCTGCATCACCCACAGCTTCTTATAGATGGAATAGACCAAAGGATCCGACAGGTCGAGTAGTCACGGCTTTCCTCAGGACCGCGATAGCTGCCTGCGAGTCAGTGAATATTATGACAGCCTTTAGCTGCAAATCCAACGCTTCATCCGCAGCAGCAGAAATTGCACACAGCTCGCACACCGTGCTGCAGGTGACGATTGCTAATCGAAATACCTTCATAACGTTTAGAGAGGGGATGGTAACGCCAACCCCACCCTATCTAGTGAGCGACACGAATGATGCATCGCAAAATATCTCACAAAAGTCCAAGCCGCAGCTGCTGGCAAGCCCACGTTGGTCAAGGATGGGTGACAGGCTGGGGCACCAGGTCCACGGACAGAACGGCTGAATCACAGTAACGGTCAGAAGAGTGATGGACGGCACACCCAACAGACGGGTAGCACCAAATCCTGGAGGACCCAGCACTGATCGCGCTACTGGTCCGAGACTACAGTGTCTTGGAGGATCTTGGCCACCGGAACACGCTGACCCCTACCGACATTGCGGACACGAAGAGACACCAGAAGCTCACGAGCCCACACATGCAGAGGAGGCTCACACCTCTCTACCCACAGAGCTTCACCGATGTACTAACCAGACATCCATAATTTCGCGCAGACAGACATTCAACTCGACCTGCAGAGAGGCAGTAGTTAATCACTGACCTAACAAAGGAATTATAGATACCAAAGCCCCTCTCGTAACACCCTACAGCCGACTCAGTTGCTTGAGGACAGACACTCCAGCACAGAGGCGCCCCTTTAGCCAGTTCGTGAGAGTCTCCATTCCAAATGCTCATCTAACCTAACACCCAGATACTTCACTTCTGAGGACTGCTGAACAACAGCACCATCCACCACAAGAGATGGAATGGTCCGACATCTCTTGGCCAACTGAGAGAAAACCACCAGCTAACTCATGGCAGGAGCCAACAGCAAGCCCCTTTCAGACACACGACCGGAAACCATGTTGATTGCAATTTGAGCACACTGACAACAGGCAGCCACGTCGTCTCCTGCAAACCACAAGTCTATGTCATCAGCATAGCACACAATATTAGATGACAGGCCCATTTCCAGAATAACATCGTTAATAGCGACAGCGAACAGAGTGGGCTCAAACAGCTCCCCTGGGGCAGACCCCTATTCGAGGTAGCCTCTTGGGACCAGTGTCCATCAACCCTGGTCGCAAACCGTCTGTCGCCAAGTAGAGCAGAGATTACGCTGACCAGTTTCGTGCAAACACCCATCTTTTTGAGACTGTAGCAAACCCAGTCAACACTGATCGTGTCATACACAGCTCTGATATCTAAAAACAGAGCTACAACAACCTGTCCATGCGACCAGGCCTCGTACGCAGTATACCAGAGAGAAGATACATCACCGCATCTTGGGCAGTCCTATTATCCCTGTAGCTAAACTGAACCGGGGCCAAACACTCATGGTACTCCAGGTGCCAGACCAAGCGACGTATTATCATTCTCTCAGAAACTTTCCTCAAGTTGGACAAGAAAGATATGGGTCGGTAGCACACCAGACTAGCCCTTGGAGAGCCTGCCTTATGCACCGGCACTATCACCGTGAACATCCACGACTCATGAACAGGGGACCCATCCAGTAGAGCTAATGGGAGAGCTTTAAGGAACGTGTACCTGAGGCCATCTAGGCCAGGGGCGCTGCCGTCCTTGCACTTCACTAAAGCTGCTCTGAATTCACTAACATCCCACGGTACATCAGTAGGGGATTCACCTATACTACAGACCGGGAATACAACCGACCATAGGGGAGGATTGCCACTGGGAAGAGTGTAACACTCGCAAAACGAGTGTTTAAGACATTAGCTATGTCATCACCTCTCAACACAGTTTTCTTGGAGGTATCTTGATCGTACACCCACCTTAATGTGTCCCTAGGGACTTGGTTATGGATAGTGCGCCACACTGTACTAAGCGACGGAGCCTTCTGGACTAAAGAGCACATCCTCGCAGGGAACGAGTCGCGTTCAGAGCGAATCAAGTATGCCGACTGTTTGGAGATGACCCAATACGAATACCACAAGGTATCACAAGCCTCTTTCATTTCAACAATCGATTTATAGCTCAGCTGAAAACCATTGTACAATGTTAGGCCACTTCATGCATTCAGTACGAGTTTAACAATGAGCTCGTGTCACGTTGTAAAGGTCATGCACTAAATATAACACCATTTTTGTAGCGCACGAAGCAAGCAGACAACAGGTAACCAGTGCATTGTTAATTGCGTAATATCATTTGATACTACTTAGTGGTGTACAGAGCGTACGACTGCAGGTCACGGCTCTTGAATAAAGAATTTGAATTCATTTATTGAACATTAAGCTGGTGCAACACCAGACGGGAAACTAAATGAAATTAGCATCCTTAGGAGCGCATGTTGAGTTGTATGCTTGTACTTATATCAGTTCGAAACATCTTCAAAGTCCTTGTTCTGGTACCTCCATCCCGAGATAACCCGACACCTAAAATTGATACCCAACCCGATATATTCAATATCTTAAGCAGTACTTCTTGCCACGTCTTTCGTTCCACACGATCTTGACGTCCGGTGTTTTTTGGTTTTGCAGCACTTAAGATATCTGCATATTGTTGGCCTGAAGAAAAGCCAGTATTGTTTCAGCATGTGCTTAAATAACATACCGTTCCTTTCTTCCTTTACTTACAGTGTGTTAAAGTACGGTAGGTGAATATCTGGACGAATTTTCTCCCATGTGCTAGAAACTAAGGAAGAAAGCGTTGACACTTTTTAAATTTACAATTAAGAATTATTTTCTGATCAATCCTTAGGTCAGCGGTTCCCAACCTTTTCTGCAGTATTCCTCCCCACTGGAACTATCATGCAATGCTGCCTCACCCCCTCCCAGAAAATAAATACTCTGTAATCTGTATTTTTTTCACATACGATAAATCAGTGTTGCCAGATGGGTACAAAAATGCCTGTCGAATTTTGGCCAAAATATCTGTACATATATAAAAAAAATAATTTCGCCATCCTCACACAATTTAACTTCTTTTGCAATGTGTATCTAACTAAAAAGTTACCACTGATTTTTATAGTCAGTGAGGGAGTGCTTCGCGCCTCCCCTGCACTGGCTTCGCGCCTCCTCAAGGAGGACCGCCTCCCCGGTTTGGCCTAAGGTAATAAAACAGCCAGAATAGGGGAAATGTGCGAAGTAATTGTGCACAGGGAGTTATCATAAAATCACATGGAAAACTCTTGATGCACTTTAGAGGCAATCTCCTGAATTGGTAACTCTATCTGTAACATGTTTCTGTAGGTCTCCTCAGTTCCTGACGAAAACTAGAAAAAAGTGGGCGAGAGGTCTAGACTGAGTGGGGATGTTTGGGTCAGAACTTTAGTTTTAGGACAGAAAGAAACGAGCCTACTTTGGGACTAACCAGGGAAGCTACCCTACTTAAGGGTTCAGTAAAAACGGCCTACTAAAGGCTTAGTAGCAAGAAATTTCCCTAACCAGAAGCGCCTATACTTTGTTCCACGTTATGTTTTCAGAAAACTGACTGTATGACGCCACATTTTCCTCCACTACGAATGCAAAAAATCCGGAAACATCCCATTCGTAAACTCTAACAGTAACTTTGTTGAGTCTACAAGTGGAATATCGACATGTTTTTGCATTCTTAGTGCAAGGAAACTACTCGTCATCCAGTCAGTTTTCTGAAAACATAATGTGGAACAAACTATAGCAGTGGTCGAGGTGGACCAGCCGGGGGGGCTGGCCCGAAGGCTTTGATTTTTCATGGTCGCACCGCGGCTGCTTTTATGCGGTTTGGTTACCCTTGACAACCGCGAAATGGCAAGGGCATTATGGGAAATGGAATTTTCTAGAAGGTTCCAGAGGCAGGAACCGTAAATGAAATAACCTGCCTATTCCTTGGAAATATGGAAGTGTTCGTCCATTGAATTTTGATTAAAACAAATTACAATTACAGATGTTTCTCCATGAACCAGAGGATTACCCATTGTCACGGAAGGCACAAACATACATGGTTGGAGCAAGATATGAAGTTTCCATATCTATAAGACAAGTAAGTTTCTGAGTGCAGTGTGACCATGTCCACTTTGCTTCGTGACTTCCACAGAAATGGGAAATGCGTTCTTGAGCTGATAGCTTTGTTATTTGTGCACGTCGAATGTGCATGTTTGGAATTAGAAATTACCCATTTTTCATGTCGTTCATTACCATGCTAGAATACTAGTGAAACTGTATCACACAACAACATTTATATTCAATGCACACAAAGTTATCAAATGTGTACACATTGGAAAATGCGATCAAAGTTATGTTTCGAGTCCGCATTAATTAAAGAAACGTTTTGTAGCTGCGGAAAACACTACTAGTTGTGTTATCACGTCATACCGCTGTGGGAATAATGCCGTTCGACTATATACCGCAGGTACAACACCGTAAGTAAAAAAACATGAAAAACATCACACGTGTAAAATGCTGCGAGCATTAACGCCGTACACAATAACGCTGTAATGCAGTAACGCTGTAAAAAGAAAAAATAAACAACCCAAATGGTTGCCCCGAGCAAACGTTTAATTTATTTACTTATTTAATAATCAGTCAATAAAATTAAATCACTCAATTAAATTAAAATAAACATTGAAGGTTTATAAAACATTTACAAAACCTTAAACAAAACTCTATTACTGTTTAAACGTTTGTTTTTACCCCTCTCCCGCCCCTCCCCCCCCCCCCCTCTCTCCCCGATGTTTTTTTTTCGTACCTGGTAACCTAGTCGTGGGTCATGTGGTCATCCCTTCTCTTCGTTCTCCTTTCTAGTCATATGTGGGTTTGGCGACGGAGACGTTGTCAAGTTTTCAAACCAATATGAAGTTTAAATTTCAGTCTCCCCCCCCCCAATTCACGTCGCCAACTCTAGTCCATTTTTCTTTCATTTTTGACCTAAATTGGTTTGTGGTTTGTTTGACATTTCCATAAAGTATGTTGTGCACTGGCAATCCGGACCATTGCGCTTTGAGGGTAGTACTGACGACCTAGCTGTCAGCATACCATAAAACCTGAATCCAATCCCTTCCTATTTAGCAGATTCCACCCCTTGTTAGATTACAGTAGTTCTTGATTTTGCATATCGTCAATTGATATGCCTGAGCCTCCGTCCCGTTTTGCCCGTGTTGAGAATTGTTTTGTAGTTTTAATTTAGTAATGTTATTATTACTAAATAATAACCAAATTCGTTGTCGGCCTTGATTTTCTTCATGGTGCCGAAACCCGGGATCGAACCAGGGACCTTTAGATCCACGTTTGTTGAGAATTGCTTTGTTTACCAGCTTTAACCTGTAACAGTATAAGAATCGCTTCAAGTTCAATAAGATTATTGGTATCTATTAACTCGTCAATGCGATTTACATGTTTCGTTACTAAACCTCTAATGACTCCTCGTTTGCGTTTTAAAGCTTCTATTTTTCGTTCAGTCAATTTGTAACTTGAATAAAATGTAAAATCTTAACGTACAACAATGTATTATAAATTGGAGGGGTCAATTACGTGGTGGTCACTACTAATTCTTCAATATTTTTTTTTTTCAATGCTCTCTTTAAAAGACTCTCTTGCATTTTATTTTCTTATCGTTGAAGTATTTCACTGGACCCGTCAAGTTCTTGCATCTAATAACAAAGATTTTGGCCAAGTAATTCAGTCTTTCCAAATTTACCGTGCTCAAAATACATCAACGGCAATATAACTTCCCGAAATGTAACAATAACGGTATCCAACAATAAACCAGTAGCACAACAATTACGTTGGCCAAACAATAGAGTACGTTATGCTTATCAAATTGGAAGGGATAAGGAAATTTAATGTTACGAAATTGAGCCAACTCACTTACGACCAATGATTCAACTTGGGTAACACTTACAGTCAGTCCTACTGCTTCACAGAAACTACCAAAGTCTTGTTTGACACACAGAGTCATTTACCTCGATTACTGTTACCGGGTTTCGGCACCATGAAGAAAATCGAGGACGAAAACGAATTCGGTTGCTAACGCCTTATCAGCCATTTTTTTGCCAACCTGAACTGTGCCGCCGATAACTTTGTCATACTAGCTCCGCAAGTCCACCGTCGGACATTTTTTTGACATTGTTACGGCTTTACTGTATTGCAGCGTTATTTGGAGTGCTACGTTATTGTGTACGGTGATAACGCTCGCAGCGTTTTTCATGTGCAGTGATTTTACTAAACGGCATATTTTACTTCAAGCGTTATTAATAATAACATATAATAATAATAATAATAACAATTTTGTCACCATAGCGACAGGTCTGGCAAAGTCCCTAAGATGGCTAACAGCCAGCCTCAATTAAAAAACAGAAGACAATCATAAATAATGATACAGATTGGCCAAGGGAAGGTGAGGGGATTAGTTATTGGGACACGAATGCCTTACCACCAAGGTTAGACCTGCCAGGGACTCTATGGCCCCCGATGGCTTCGCCAAACGTGTTGGACACGGGAAGTGCAGGATCGACCCAAGTAAAAAATAAATAAAATCCAGATGAACAAATGAGACCGTTAAAAAGCAACGTTGTGTAATATAAAGTATGGCTATGATAGTACTAAAAACAAAAGCTTCCCCAAAATGGGAATTGTCACCAGCTAAAAATGAATAAACAAATAAATAAAAACACTTTGTTGCAATAGCAACGGATCAGGCAAGGACCAAGCGTCATTAACAGGCAGCCAAGGTTTCATGGGGCGAGAGCAGACTTACGAAAAGCGGAATCATCTGCAAGATTACATGTTTAACTCGGAGGATAAGACCGACGCATAAAAGTCTCTAGATTAAACGAGCTGAGGCGACACAGCATATTCTCACAGCATATTGTCATACGGTGTTATTTCTGCAGTGTTTTGACATGAACCACTAGTTGTGGGTTGGCCTGAGTGTGTGTTTTTGATAACAATCTTGTTTTTAAGATGGCTAGACAATTCTAGGATATACAGCTATTGTAAAGTTTAAAAGGCACCACGGTATGAGTATCTTTACCGACAATACACAATCAAAATCAATATTAAATAAGAAAATTAGTAACCAGAAATGAGACACCAGTTTTCCTTCTCTGGAAGATTCAGCAAGAAACGGGGAAACAACTGGTTATGGATAAACCTTACCTATTCTTCCTACAAATAAAACAAAAATGTTTTCAAAACAATGACCTATGTAACCAGTTTATTTACTTTGTATTGAAAATCTACACTATTTCCGCTGAAATTACTAAAGAAGCTAAAACCACACAGGGAGCATTCTCACTAAGGAATCTTTTCATGTTTTTGTTGGTTTAATCTTAACGATAGAATCAGTTTGTGTTTTTTTTAATTATTATTTTGTTGTGTAGTTTTTTTTTCCTATCGTTATTGCTATGGCCAATATCCACCATAGCACTCTTCAAACTAGTAACGTAAGAAATAAGAATTTTGGATTTATTTGCAAGTGGTAAAGAATCAACTATACGTCATTCAGCCATACATGTGCTGTCAAATACCATTCGATCCGTTCATATGTTTGGTCATAAGTACACACACCCACATACAAACAGAACAAATGCCAAATTGTCGAGTTAAAACGGGACCTCGTTCACATTGTTTGCACAATCAAGAACGACTTACCTCCTTCTTTAGAGAACAGTTGATCGTGAATGAGATATGTAAAACGAGACATCACTGCTACACTTACTAACACCAACAATTGGAACTAACTGTGGGCAGTTCTCCTACTGGTGTAGAGACATATGTTGGAATTGCCTTCCGGAACATGTCGCGAAAGCTACTTCTCTAGAAGCCTTCAAAAACACTTAGACGAACTCTAGAACCATTAGCATACTTTTTTTCGTATGCTGGGCCATTTGTTTTGCTTCTGGTCGTCATTCTTTTTCATGTCATGTCATGTCATTTCAACTTTCTGTGGCTAAAGAGACGGTACCGCTTATTCACACACGCGAAATCGCGTAACAATATAGGCCCGCGACCCGAACGTGCGGATTGATACCGTGTCATAATATCCGCCGGCTGGAAGACGCATGCCGTCAAGCGTGATTCAGCGTGCTGGCGCTAAGGCTAACTGAGGTAGTAGCAGCTAACGCAGCTTCAATCTCAGTTTGCCTTGGCTCGCGCATTGATAGCGAAAACGTAAACAAACTAATGCGGTAGAAATCTCCCACGTTGCAACGCTAATAATATTGCAAAAAAAACATTCCAGTTTCTATGGTGTGTTTCTCGCGTGTTTCTGTTGAGATACTTCCAGTACACTTTTGTTTAAAGTTACTAAGAACATCCTAGGCAGGTTGGTAGGCTTTTTTTTTTTGCTGCATCAAACTCGTTTGCGTAAAAAAATTACTGTCACTGTCATCATGAAATCCCTGTTGTGTAATTACCTCATTTTATCCGTTCCTGCTCCGCTCCCCCTCACCGCCCCAACCAAAGAAATCCTTTCTACTCCCTACCCAAAAATGTGTGGTATAACAACAAAAATTGACACTTTTGGAAATGAGTGGGAGAGGGCGTGTAAAGTAAATAAGCAACCGGGAAGAGTTTTTGTGTGTGTGTGTGTATGTGTGTGTTTGTGTGTAGGGGGGAGGGGATAGGGCCGTCGTTGCCATATCGACTAACGTTCAAGTATTAAACAAATTAGGCCTAAAGGAAATAAGTTTGGTTGCCGTAACATTGAAATAAAACTGGTAGGTCGGTGAACCATAAATTTTATTACTTTATTTTATCCTACATGTGTCGACAGTGGAACTGATGACGGCCCTAGTTTTATCCTACATGTAAATAAGAGTTGCTACTCGTTTGAATTCAGAAAACATAATGAGTGTCATCACAAAGTTCATCACAGTGTCATCACAAAGTTCATCACAAAGTCCACCTTTCCCCCACCAAAACGGAAGTTCTTTTTTCATTCCAAGCCATACATAAGTTGGGGTATAACAACTGTATAAATAAAACTTTTGGAAGTGGGTGGGGGGTAAAAATAATCTGTTGGGGTACGAGTATTTTTTTTTTTGAGGGGGGGGGTGAAGAGGGAAAGCATCACTCGAAACAACTACGGCCTATCGTCGAACTATTAAAAAAAAAACTACCATCGATGTCATCATGACGTGCATGTGGTCTGCATGTGGTCCCCCCCCCCCCAAAAAAAAAGAACTTCTGTCTCCTTACCGCAAAACAAGTTAGGATATAACAAATGTAATATTGTAACTTGTGGAAATGGGGGAAGGTGGTGTATAAAGAAATGTACAGTAGGGAAGGGGGGGAGGTATATTTAGGGGGAGGGAAAGACAAGAGGCATTTCTGGAAACGACTAGGGCGTCTCGTTCAAGTCCATGAAAAAATAACCTAGCATAAGGGAAAATACTTTGGCTGCTGCAACATTGAAATAAAAGCCAGGGGTTGATTGGTAGGTAGATCTTTCTTTGGCGGGAGGAGGGGGGAAGGTATTATGCGTTTGCGTTAAAAAATACTGTGAATGTCATCACGAAATGCATTTGTGCCCCCCCCCCTCCCCCGATCATAACCAAAGAAGTCCTCCAAGCTCCCTCCTCGCCGTAAAAAA
>JAHWFP010198885.1:0-19633 GCA_023313725.1 Lithobius niger | reverse complement strand
CGGCGCCTTACTAAATGGTGTCCCACCATTCGTTCTTTGTCCTACCCTGACCGCCTACGTAGGCTTCAACTTACTACCATTCAAAACCGTTTTCATCGTGGGGACATGATCCTTACTTACCAAATTACTCATAACCTCCTTAACGTTAACTCTGATCTTTTTTTTTCACCGAATGTCAATTATACTCGTGGCCATCCTTTTCGCATCTGTGGTACTGTGTCCCGGACTAAACTTCGCTACCAGTTCTTTACGGAAAGGGTTGTCCATGCCTGGAATGCCCTTCCCTCTAATGTTGCTTGTGCCCCATCTCTTAATGATTTCAAATCTCGTTTCGATGCGTTTGTTCGTTAATTGTTGATGGTTTGTTTGGGTGGGTGGGTGGGTGCTTCGTGTGCCTTTTCTTTTCTATTTCTATTTCTATTTCTTCTATTTCTTACCGATTTATCAGGGTTTTATCTGCCGAGCCCGATGTCTACCGATACTGCAAATATCGGTAATCGGTATCGGCCCAGCCTTACTTTTAATCTCACCACCCCAGGAAATTCGAACTGTTGCTACGATTGACGCTGTAGAAGTTGGTACACTTTCGAGATTACAGGTAGGCGTAAGTACGGAGATTGTCCTTCTCGAAGACTATAGAGTAGTTAGTCAAAGGTTTTGCAGGCTAGCAGTGTCTTCATGAAAGCGACCAAATCTTCAAATGAATATCGATCTGCTTTGATAGGCTACTGTGGCTACCTTCAGTTACTTGTAACGTTCGCATGTGGATTACTCTATAAAAGAAATGACAGAAAAGAAAAAGAAAAGTCCTGCCGAAGTTGTGAATGAATAAGGGACAGCTACGCAAGCTTCATTGGAAGATTGATCGAACCCTAACGGTCGCAGCTCAGTGGCCTTCTAGTGTGGGCTTTCAACACCTGCCGACATGCTACGTTTGCTGAACATTCTGACCCTGTTATTAATCGGCGCTGCAGTCGCTCCATGAGTCGTCTCGCGAATTGTAGCTACAGCATGAGGAGCAGGGCCAGTCAAAGTCACAAACGGGGGGGGGGGGCGCCGGGGGGAAGGCATTACCCCTAGCATTTTGGTGGAAAATGCCCTTTTCTGCCCTTTTTAAAGATTAAAACATACAAAATGCTGGTCGCAGCGAGGAGAAAGGGCCTAGAGCCCTAATAAGGGCAAAAAAGAAAGCCCAAAAAGGGGCCAAAAATGGTAAAAAAAAAAATTGGTGACAAGCAAAAAAATAAAATAAATGAATAAAATACAATGGTCTCCAGAAAAATAAAGCCTCAGCGTGCCCTTTTATTGAAAGTTGCCCTTGCATTGTCTGTGCACACTCCTGGTTATGAGGCAAAATGCTACTGAGATAGAAATTTCTTTATTAGGCTATCAAAACGTTTTGGGAACCTAACACTAAGGATGCACCGATGTGCTAAAATACCGATTCCGATGTCCGGGTCCGATGTTGAAAAAACATCGGCCGATATCCGATTCCAATGTCTCATGTTCCCATGTTTAAGAAAGTAAAGTGAAACTGGGTTACATTTTTCATGGAGTCAAAAATAAGTGAAGATTTCACAAATAAAATTTAGAATTTCTGTAGGCCTAAAATTTAGTACCGAGATGTTAATTATTCTGCACTATGCGGCTAGTGAATCACTGCCGGGGAAACATGTTGGCACGCACAGACGCTACACACCCGGCTGGAACGCTCACGTTCGAGAGCATTACAATGCTCACAAAGCTGCACACCACACATGGGTTAATGATGGCAAGCCACGTACAGGATCTGTCGCTGATGACAGAAAAACCACGAGGAGGGCTTTCAAGGCCGCTTTAAGAGGTGCAGAAACAACGACCGCAATTTGAGGGTGCAAGGCTCTTCAAATCTCTCTTCGACAGAACGATGCAAGGTCTTTCTGGACAAGTATTAGGCAAGCTGGGGCTTCTAACCGTCCTACTACGAACCAACTTGACGGTTCACAGGGACCCGAAGCCATTCGGGAAGCATGGTGCCGCAAGTTCGTGGATCTCTACACGTCGACAAGTCGTGACCCTCACAATCCTCACCCGAATACTGCCCCCCCCCCCCTCCCCTCACTCTTCCATGGGATCAAGTAAATCTGTTTGATATGAATGAACTGCAGGAGGCAGTGAGGAATCTAAAGAAAGAACGGGCACCAGGGCCAGACGGTCTCACCAGCGAACACATTCAGCGCACTGGTTGGACGGCACACTGTAGACTCGCTAAGCTGTTCTCTGCTGCCCTCTCACATGAACACTGTCCAAAAGCCCTTGCTAACACTTCGCTTGTCCCAATTCTTAAAAAGCCTACCGCAGACCCAACCAACAGTGATAATTACTGCGGAATTGCACTTATGAGCCCGCTGGCTGAACTGCTTGACACATTGATTCTTGCCCGCCTGAAGCAGTTGGTGTCAACGAACGCTTCTCAGTTTGGTTTCAAAGCTGGACACTCGACGGTTATGGCGGTTCATACCTTAAAGGAAGTGGCTCGCCAGTACAACAGGAAGGGTTATTCAAAGGTTTACGCCTGCTTTGTTGACGTTAACAAAGCCTTCGACAAGGTTCCCCATAATAAACTATTTACTTCTCTTCAGCAACGAGGCATCCCACGCAATATCATTACACTGATTCAGGACATGGATGCCCAACAAAGCATGGTAGTTGTTTGGGAGCAAGGCAATTCACGCACTTTCCAGGCAACCTGCGGTGTACGTCAAGGTAGCCCACTCTCGCCTTTTTTGTCTGTCTGTTCACTGACAACGTCGTGCAGAATATCCGTGTTTCTCAGCTTGGCTGTCGGGTGAACGATGTGATTACTATTATTATTGCCTTTGCAGACGATATTGCATTGCTGGCCTGAAATCGGCCTGGCCTGCAAATGCTGCTGAGTAAATTAGAACGTCTCCTTCTGGATAAAGGTCTCTCGTTGAGTCCAACTAAATCAGTGGGTATGATCTTTGGTTCACCAGAAAGCAACAACGTTATGCCATTGACTCTTAATGGTGTTGACCTTGTCTGGGTTGACAGTTTCAGGTATCTGGGAATAATGTTTTCTAAAGACTTGACTGACGACGAACAACTTCTAAAAATTTGCTCCGAACTGTGCCGAGCGGTTAACATGGTACTACATCGTTTCAGTTTTGTGCCACCCAGTATCAAACTCCACCTGCTTCAAATGTGCGCATTTGCCATGTACGGCCTGGGAACATGCCTTGTTTTCAGATCTGCTACCTTTCAGGATCTTGCAACGATCTACCATGGCCTTTTCAAGAGGGCACAGTTCCTTCCGGTACGAACCCACAACCACCAGGCATGCAGGGATGCCTGAACCTTAACTCTTGCGCATTGCCATTTGCTGCGACAAGTTTCTTTTAGGAGGTTGCTCCAACGTTCACACAACGAACTGGTTGTGGCCTGCAATGGAGGCTTTGATCGATGGGACACGTCACTTGGCACGGTCATCAACAACGGTCTGATGGAACTTGGTAGATGGAGCGAGATATCCACAAATGCCGACATCCGAGCACTCCGCCAGCTCGCCATAGACCACGTTCAGGGTGTCGCAACTCTTCAGGACCTTGAAGAGGTGTAGGCTTCTCCAGTTGCCAGTCGTCCCTATTGTTTTTTTGTTTTTTTTGTACCTAGTTGTACGGTGGATTAAGATTAAATAAATAAATAAATTATAGGCTCATTTGTCGCAAAATAATTTAATAAAACTGTGGATATCCAATGTTTTAACATCTGCTGCCTAAAACTGCTCCGATGACCAATGTAGCCAAAAAAAGGCCGATTTCCGATGCTAGCCACTTTAGCAGACTGGAGAGTTAGTTAAATGCAAACAATATTTAAGCATTAAGTAGCAGCACAACTGCTAAGTTGTTTTCACATGGTGAGGAAGTAATAGACAATGGCAAGTGTATTTTCTCGTCTGTTGGCCAAACGGCGAGTGCCACACAATTCACATTCGTGAAGGTTGCACAGTCTTCAGCCAAGGTTTTTTTTTCCATTAATGATTTTTTTAATTGTTATCCCAGCCTCAAATTGGTTTTTTCAAGATAATATCGATTATCACGATAATTGAAAAAGTTTTATCAGTAATAATATAACGGGAGCGTACTTTTTTATCGATAAATTTAAGCTGATTTCTGTTACTATGGTAACCAAAGATTAAACGTACATCGCCAAGACGTTAAATAATGTGTCACTTGACTATCAGGTACGTCGTACAGTGTATACGTTTAGAAATTGGTTTCGACCTACCAAATGCTGGTCTTTCATACTTTCTTTATGTGGCGTAAGCCAGGATACAAAACGAGTCGCACGGTAATTCAAGATGGAGGGATGAGGCTGATAATTTAATCTGATAAAATACCGTGTGGTCGTTTAATCAGTGTTAAGGTGGTGTGATTGGCTGGTAGCTGCCGTTTATCGGCTTCCCATTGGTTAATTGTTGTTAAATTACCAAGGTATATTTTCTCAGGATAAAATTTTTTTGTATCCTGTCACCCCAACTGCGTAATTGGCCTGTAAACCAGAAATTTAAACATAAATGCAAAAAGTTCCAAATTGTCTGGTAAGTAGAACCAAGATGTCTGGTGAAACCCTTTTTTTTGTGCTTTCTCTTGTGATTTGTCAGCTGGCTATGATTCAGTCTGAATTTTGTGTTACTCGGTTACCAGCTTTTTGCTTACATGTGTTTAACTTTGCATAAATGTAAACTTTGCTTGGAATTAGTAATCGGGGGTGGGTCGGTAACTGAAAGCGAATTGAAAATCTAAATCGATTCGAATTTAGTATCGTAGTGTGTTCCAAAAATCAAAGATTGATTTGTTTTAAATTTATAAATAATTATAATTTTCTGCATATCAAAGCTCGTAGTCGTAAAAAAAGAAAATAGTAGAAAAAGAAATGATGCCACGGCATGGTCAATGACTCTACTGAAAGTGAAAGTAGTAGCGAGTTAAGCTAGGCTACTGATACTATTGTTACCAAAACAAAAAACTTAAAAAAAAATCGGGTGGGCATGGAGGGTGGCAAAAACTGATACCGAAACCGTGGTTTTGGTGGGCATGCAAAACCGAAACTGGAACCGAAGTCAAAAAAATGAAACCGATCCATCCCTATTAGTGTATTAATTAGTAAGGCTGTACCGAACAGATTCTGGCAGATTTTGTACTGATCTATCGGCAAAAATTGGTTCGGCAAACAAAAACCTACAGATTTTGATTTTTGCCATGCCATTGACAATAAATAAATTCTGTCTCACCACATGTTTTGTTACCTTTTGTTTTAATTTAGGCTAGGCTTACATGTATTACTTTCGATCACAATTGTAACGCTCAAATTCAAAAACAAAAATACTCTCAGTACGGTGTTTTGCGAATTGCCATGAGTGCTAGTGTTTTTGAAAATGCGACGCGCAAGACGACACGCGAGAAGTACAGTGGGCAACGGTTTCCACGCATTTTCAAAAACACTGGCACTCATGGCAATGTAAAACAGAAGCAAGCACAAGAAAGGAAGCCTGAAGAAGATAGCAGAGACCGAAATTAACACCACTCGGACTATTAGGCCTATCGAAAATTCGCAAAATACCGTACTGAGAGTATTTTTGTTTTTGAATTTGAGCGTTACAATTGTGATCGATTGATTTCGAACATTCAAAGTAGAAGATGGTTCATGTATTACTTTGTGTAGGCTAAAGTTAATAACGGACAAATATTAATTTTATTTGGGTAAAGAAAAATGTATTCCAATGTTTGCATTAGACTACACATTTGTTAGCCTACAAGTTTGTGTAAGCCTGAAAAAAAAATTGTTTAAAAATCGGTAGCTATCGGTTCGGTTAAATCGGATTGGTACATGTGGCTGATCGAATCGGAATCTGTTTGCAAAAAAAATGCTGATCAGCACAGCCTTATTAATTCGTAGTAATTTTGTATCGGCACATCCTTTGTACTACATAGGCCTACTGCTAGTAATAGGTAGCGTAGCCTAATGAATATCTCTACTCTTGACCTACTACAGTAAATGACTTGAGTTGAATTTTCTTTTTCAGGGTGATGGACGATAATAATTTGCAGGTGATAGCGCAGCAAGTGGAAGCACCTGCAATGGAATATTTGTCAGATGACGGTACAGTTTATTATGACAGTGGGGATGATGTTAGCACGGAACTCATAGACTCTGATGCTACAGATGTTGATACTAGTGACGGATCAGATGGGCTGAGTATTTTGTCTTTTTTGTCGGATAACGACACCACCACAGACAGTACACTACTTGCAGAAATTATTCGACCCGCACCGGACACGTCACATGCCAGCACAATCACTGTTGGTGGCCGAGGGGAGGGGAGCCAAAGTGGCCCAACCACAAATGTGTCTATTGCTGTTAACCACCAGCCGCCACCAGCCAGGCTGGTCGTAAGCCTTCGTGATTGGGGAAGTGACTATCGGCCATTAATAGAAAGCACGAGTGAGGTAGCTCAGGAATTTGCGGCAAGGGGTGAAGAAATGGACGAATCTGATGGTTCCACAATAGCTCCTACTTCACCTTTGCCGTATGATGGAGAAGTTGTGCCAGTTGACGAAAGGCCAGCGGCGGTGGAACCGATGCATGCTTCTGCATCTTCGACGAGTCTGATACAAACCAGTCCTTTGTCACTAAGTGGCAAAAGAAAGTGCATGTCTCCGGCGTCTGACGATGAGGGGCAAATATGTAGTATTTGTTTCGAACCGTGGACCAATTCTGGAGCTCACCGACTTTCGTCTTTACGTTGCGGGCACTTATTTGGTCAAAGTTGTATCACCAAGTGGCTGAAAGGAAAAAATCAGAAATGCCCGCAGTGCAATATGAAAGCCAGACCAGCAGATATCCGAATGTTGTATGCAAAATCTGTAAAGGCAATTGATACAACCGAACGAGATAGGGCACTGCAGGAATTAGAAAGAGAGCGTGAAGCCAGACGTCGACTCGAAGTGGAGATGGCACAAACACGTCTAAAGTGCCAATTGACTGAGAAATTGGTTCAGGAGCTTGAAAGGGAACTAAGACAAAAAAAGGTTCAAAACAATACGTCACCGTCCTTGAATCAAGAGATGCAACAGACAGAATCGGGTGATGGTCACAATCTTCAAATGAACTGTGACATGGTCATCGAAGTTTGTAAAGAAAATGGAGCAAGAGTTATGGCGTCATGCGATTTCATGAGTTGTTTAGTTGCGTCGAAAATCATTCCACACAACCTCTTTCCTGGGTACGGCGTAAGAAAGATTAATACAGGAGATTTCAACTGCCGCCAAAATGTGTTCATTCATACCAAATGCATTCGGGACATGGCTTTCAACCCAGTCAAACATGATGGTATACTACTGACAGCAAGCATGGACAAATCCGTGCGCCTCACTAGCATGTTAACCAACAGTTGCGTCCAAGTGTACCACACAGACACTCCCGCATGGAGCGTATCCTGGAATGAAGACAACAACTTCCAGTTTTTTGTTGGGTTGCAGAATGGTGTCAGCTCACTTTACGATACACGTCAGACGCACACATTTGTGAAACAGATATCTGTTGAGGGTTCCAGATCCCCTGCAGCATCGTTGCAGTATATCAAGCTGCAGCCGTTGGCAGCTTTCAGTCAAAGTGGGTTGTTAGTGACACAGTTTGATCGCTGCATTTTTTATGAATTACAAGGTAGTGAATTTAAACCACACTTTTTGCCCATAGAGGGTCCATTTGCCTGGACATCTTTTGATCAAAAGTCACGTCACATGCTATCTTCCTGTCGTCCAAGTGCCAAGTACCTCAACACCCGTCATTTGTTGTGTGAACTAACTTCTGTGAACAGTGCTGCTGTTGGAAATGCGTGTACCTGCAACGTAGTTCAGACTTTCGAAGGGGGAAGCTCTCAAGCTTTGCTTAGTCGTTCGGCCTTGATACCACATCCTCAACGTACCCGAAGTTTATTAGCCTGCGCTGGAGACGAAACCAGTAGTGCAATTTTGATTTGGGACGTTCAGACAACACGATGCATTAAAAAGTTAGCAGTTTCGTCGCCGATATTGGATATTTGTCCTGTCATGGTCAATGACCACAAGTTTTTGGCTACTCTGGGAACAAAGGATCTCCATCTTTATAAATTTTCGTAAAGGCATTAGAAATGAAGTTTTTGATCTACCGTAGTTTCAAAGCAGTGGAATGTGTAAATACCATTTTATACATCTTTGAATTTTTTATAAGTCTCCAACCTGGCAGTGTTAAAAAGAATAATTTTACTATTAAAATTAAATTTGTTGAATGGTTTCAGTTCTTCGACAATTATGTTCCATGTCCGTATAGTTATTAAACTGTGCTGTACAAGATTATCTGAAAGGTTTTTTATTTTAGCCTCCAAATACCAAGTTTTATAAAGTGATCCTCTTGTTGCAGGGGTAGTGAGTTGTGCGAGAAAAGTTCCAAATCCACTGTGCAATGCATACAAGCGAAATCTACGATCCTAGTATCGAGGCTACCTAACCAGGGTTCGCACAAGTCTTAAATTCCTTTAAAAAGTCTTGATTTTAATGGGACTATAAAGTTAAGGCCTTAAAAAGTCTGGGAATTCAGCATTATTGTTGATTGGTCTTATAAAGTCTGGAATTCAAAGAATTTAGTGTATTCAAAAAACGTCATTTTGTACGTACTATAAAACGCTTATTTGTTGGCTTTGCTATTAAACTTCAATTATCGCGGAATTAAGAATTTTCTGTCGGCTCGTCTCGTCTCAACGCTCGCTAATGGAGTCTACTTTTAGCTTTCCCTCTTCACTTCCCTCACAGGCATAATGGACTTGTCCAGTCACCTAGGAAAGCGACAAAATTAAAACTTTAGGCAGAATTTGCAGATAGTCACAATTAATTTGGATAGTAGAGGTAGTTTTTATTTTAAAAAGTGGAATATTCATTTGTAACTTGCTTTTATCGACTTTTTTTAATGCGGAAATTTTGGTCCGACAGCCAATGCATACTTTTGGTTTGCATCATGCTTTTTTGTGGCTATGTGGCTTCATATTGCTGGTTTGCCCATCGTGCTGATGCTGAAGTATTTCTAATATACTGGAAAAAATTCGTAAATATGCAGTACTGTACTTGGTTCTTAAAAAAAAATCCTTACTTTAATTTCCATACCATTCGAATAAAGCCATATGTAACTTACAACTGCTGGCAGTTTTTATTGGCATGTAGGTTCAAATTTTATTTATTTTCTTAAAGTGCGTGGACACTGAAATCCTAACTTCGGCAAATCTGGCTTGCAAAACGATCGGCAAGTTCATTTAGAAAATAGGAAACTTTTGTGTTGTAGTGTGCACAGTCAATATGGAACCACTACCGCAGCGGCTCCAAGTTCGTCCACCATCGATCTGTATATGTGGATGGTTGTACTATCGCCATTGGTGTAAAAGGTAAATCTGGGTCGCCGTTCACGAAAATGATGTCAGTTTTTTTCCAAATTACGAGCCTCGCTCGCGCTATCACGCTCGCTGCGGCTAACTACATAACATCAGAAAACGCAACCAAAAACTGCGCCGGAATCTATATAGGCCGGCCATCTTGCTTGGAGCTTCTGCGGTAGTGGACCCGTCAATATGACAATTAAAAACTAATTGGTGACTGCTTAACTGGAAAGAGTATCTGGATAGGAGTTTTTTTTTTATTTGAAAGCAGGGAAGTGACTACCTCTCCTGTTTTGACACTGGTTTGGCGAAGTAGAAGTTTCACTTATTGATTTTATAGATTTGTGAAAATATATTTGTGTGTGTGTGGGGGGGGGGGGGGGGGGAGCTGTGCCGCCGCCCCCTTCCCCTCTCCCCACTGAAAATTTAGCTACGGCCTTTAACTGATAGTTGCATTGTTCGGGTAGGGCAATAACTGCAATAATTTCAATGATCTTTCAAATGCCCCAGCCAAAATTACCTCGTAAAATAAAAAAAAAATTTCAAAAGTAATAGAGTAATGGTTGACTTTGACGTTATTTTAAGGATTCATCTTGTCCCACGAACGCGAAACACTAACATGGAACAACACCAACCATGTGAATTACATGGCTTTCCTTCAAAGAAGCTTTTAAGAATCAGTTTTGCTTGCCTAATTTATTAAAATTATATTAAAGTTATTAGGCCGGGCAAAAAAAATTTGTTTGGTTCTCGGGTCCCCAAAAAACATGCGGGTCAATCGCTTTTTATTTCATTCGTCTTACGTCGTTACCTGTGGAGTGTGGCACTAACGAAATATTTATTCTTGCGAAAACTATTGGACACAATTATTTCAAACTTATTACATGCACGCAAATATATTCATTAAAGTGCACAGAAAAAATCAGACAAATGGCTTTAATAGTTTCGGAGAACTGTTGTTTTTTTTTTTAATTACGGGCGGTAATGGAAATCGAAAATTTCTGTGTTGACAAAACGCGTCCGAAAGTCGGCGTTAGTTAGGCTAAAAATCATTGTTCCCACCTGCTAAGCAATAGTGTGAAGGTTTATAGGCTCCTTTTCCATTTTAGTTTTGCATCGTGGGTGCTGATTTAATTTTTTAATGCTGTAAAACATCATCTTTCTTGTGATTTACAATGAGGAACTAAAACACAAGTGCTCGTCAAGCGCTCACATGAAATCCGAAGCGATGGGCGGCGTCCATGTTGAAATCGTGCATCAGCCAATGAGAGCACGCAAAGTCGGTCACGTGGTGCCAACCAGCCAATTACGGAACGCGATTTTCAAATGCTTTGGAAATTTAGCTTGAAACGGCCTTTTACAATTCGCCTGATTGGCCTCTGCCAAATGGCCATCGAGAAAATATGTTGAGAGGCCTAGATTGAGGGGAATTCCAGCTTTCCAACACGATCGCAGCGCCCAGTCAAATGGTTCTACTGCTACCGCTGATCAATAATGACCAATTTTCTGCTTTTAACTTAGGAAAAAAGATTGAGAAAGACATTTTTGTAGATTGGGAGTCTATACTCAACTAAAGTGCTTTTAATAAAATTGTAGACATTGGTAACAACGGTTTTTTTTTTTTTTACAGAAATCGATGTCAGGAATTTCAGCGTTTCGCATTTCGATATTTTGGTGGAGAATTGCGTTTAGAAAAATGTTGAGCATTTTCGTGTATTTTGAAAATAATAAAATAAAAAGCCGGGTGGCCTGGCCCTTTTTCGACCTTCGAAATGCCCGAGAACCAAACTTATTTTTTTTCCCGGCCTTAGGTACTAATTTATAAATTGACTTTAAAAAAATCGCATAGACTAATACAATTACGATTTTACAATCTGGTTTAAAATTTGGCGTTAAATTTCAGTGTGCTGTGTCTTAAAAAGGCTTAAATAGTCTAAAATTTAGCGTTTGTGAAGCCGTAGGAACCCTGCTAACAAAATTGCTGTCATCTGACAAATTTGCTCAACAATACGTCGTAAGCGCGCACTTGGGCACCAAAGATAGGTACAGTAGCGTGAAATGTATACAAATTAGTTGAGGGGGAGGGGGTGGTACATTTGACAATTTAACATTCTTGGTACCAGACACTGTATGTATGCTAGTGTGCTTGAAGCAGTAAAGCACACTGGCCCCCAGCAGCAGCCGTCTTGCCAAGTCTCCATAACACTGGCTCCATGAAGCAGTTTGCCTGATCCAGCACATCATTCCTTTACATCTATCTTCCCAGCACACACCCCAGCAGCAACCGTCTGCCGAGTCTCGATATCATTGGAAGTCTGTTTGAGGTTGTGCTGGCTCCACGAAGCCGTCTATCTGATCAAGCACATCATTTTACGTAGTTCGATCCGTTTTTTCTTACATTTCTATTGGCAAAATGCTTTACCCATTAATTTTCGTGGATGCGACAGGGTTTGAAAAAACTTGATCTAGCCTATTTATTCAAAATCAAGATATTTACGATTTAAATCGATTTGTTTTAAACCAAACATGTACTTATATTTTTTGTAACAAACATTACCAAGATTCCAATTAAAATTTCACTTAAAACAAGATAAATAAATAAAATAAAAAATTGCACAGCAAAAGCTTGTACGCTTGTTAATAGAAAGGCCAAGATCTTGAAGACGGTATTGTCCAGACGTCGTTTCAAAGTGTTAGTAGTATGGCAACCAGTGAACATTGTTTCATCAAGTTAGTTCCAATCATTTATAACTGCAACCGAGAAAAAGTTTTTTCTTGTATCAAGTCGAACAGATGGTTTTTCCAGTTTAAAACAGTGGCCTCTGGTACGATTTATCGTCGAGCGCTTAAAGAATTGCTCCTCTTCTCCCTTACGGAACATTTTACAGTATAAGTCTCGATGATCGCACCCCGTCGCCTTCGATCAGCGAGAATTGTAAGCCCAAAAGAAGCACAACGCTGTTCATAGCTCAAAAAGTTCGATTTAGTAAGTCTTTTAGTTGCCCGCCATTGAACCCTTTCGAGAAGATTAATGTCTGTCTGTAGCCAGGGAAGCAAACTCCAAGTGAGGGCGAATAAGCCCTTTGTACGGCATTTTAAACGAGTTGGCATCCAATTTGGGTAAGTGTCTCGAGAGGAGTTCAATCTGTCTGAAGGCACTGGCAGCCGCTGTAGCACATTGCTTGGACACACTTAGGTTGTTAGTGACCCACACACCCAAGTCCATTTCCTCAGTAACCTCACCTATGACCTCACTTCCAAGGGTGTAAATGTGTTTTGGATTATTGTGGCCGAGAAGCATTATATGACATTTTTTTGGATTAAAGGTAAGTTTTAAGGCCGTGCAATTCGTTTCCAGTGTTTTAATATCCTTTTGGAACTCGCAGCTATCTAGGATTGTTGTAACTGGCCTACCGATCATCCATAAATTTAAGTGCATGCGATTTAACTCCGCCTTGTATCTTCGCTGTATGAACCGCAAAAATTCTGGGGCCAAGCACGGTACCTTGACTAATGCCAAATCTAACATCAGCCCAAGCAGAATGAATATCATTAATCACCACTCTTTGTCGGAGTTCCGTAACGAAGGCAATACAAAAATTGATAACTTCGAGGGATATACCATCAATTTGTGTTTTGACTACCAAATGCATTAGCGATATAAAAAAAAAAAAACAACTGGTTCACCTTTGTCCTAATGGTATGTCCAATTATTCCGCGCCGCTAAGAGGTTAGTGGAACAAGTTCTATTTTCTGCGAAACCATGTTAAGCAGCGTCCTCAGAATTATTTTCCTCAGTTCTCTTTCCAATGTAATTTTAATGGCCCTTTCACACACCTTTGCAGAGACACACGTGAGGCTAATTGGTCTGTAATTATTCGGGTTGGTTTTGGTACCTTTCTTGTGAACCGGTACAATATTGGCTTCCTTCCAGTCTTCAGGTATCCTACCTGTTTCCAAGCAGCGATTAACTATATTACATAATGCCGGAGCAATGGAATTACCACAGTGCCGCAGTACCCATGGCGAAATTTGATCGGGACCAGCAGCCTTGCTCTTATTCAATTCCAAAAGCAGATTGGAAATAGTGTGCACACTCACGAGTCTGTTACGTGTTGGTCCTTGCAATCTAGGGGGTAAAGGTGTAGAATTCTTATTCGCAGGTGAGAAAATGGAGTTCAGTAACTCGGTTTTGTCAAGTGGAGACACGACAACAGATCCATCAGAACACTGCAAAGGACCAAGCCTGTTGGGGGCTTGCCTTTTACGATTTATGTAACTGTACACTACGTGAGGGTTTTTCTTACAATTCCTAAGAACTTTGTTGCAGATGTCAAGTTTGTGTTTCCGCAAGGTGCTAGTCAGCTCGTTGCGACATTCTTGAAATCTGTTAAAGTCGAGCTCAGATTTCGTATTACAATATTGTTTCCACAGCCGATGTTTCATTTTAATGGCTTCCAGAATCTCAACAGGAAGAGGGGCTCGACCACCTTTATCACTGTATACCGGAATAAATTGTTCTGTCAAGCCCTGTAGTTTGTTTCTCAATATTACCAAGAATATTGAGGGTTGGGGTTATATATATGGGGTCATGAGCAACAATGTCAACGGTTGGGCCCTGTTACAATCAGTCACAAACGAAATGCTAGCTCTTAGAGCCGACTTTCAAAAATGGTTGAGTAACAATCACTGCATGCATGATCGTTGTTGGGTTTATCGCGTTTGGTATCAGAACGGAGAAACGGGCAATTCACAACATAACAGTGACGTCCTTCATTACAAAAAACTTTACTTCCCTACGAAAACAAAACAACAGCGGTTCAAAGGGTGGAGGGGGGGTAGATTCAGACCACACAATGGGGGAAAGGGGTTACCAGGGACTATGCAGTAGGAGAATGTGGGGAGAGGGGGCCAGGGGGAGGGGAAAGGACCATTTTCATTTCATGCTGCTCAGAAAAGTATTTCGCTAAGGTATGGCGGAACCGGCTAGACAGCCGGGACAGCTAGTCCATTCATAAATTGGCTTTACTTTTGTTTTTTAAAAGATCCCACTAAAATGTCAAGTATGAAAGTTATTTTTTTTATTTTTTTTTTTATAAACGTACATTTTACCAAAAACTACTACAGTGAAACCTCTTTATATTTATTGTTATAAACAATCACTGTTAAATGCATTGTTGCTTGAAGAGCATTGAATAGTATTGTTATAACAAGTGCCAGCAAGCCCATTATGTGTATATTGGCAAAGTAGAGGACCACTGATGGCCTACTTTAGTTTGCCAATAATATCGGAGCTGACGTCTGAATTGGGGGTAAGATTTAGAAGAGGTTCATCATGAGGTGTTGGCGATGGTGAAGAGGAGTGACTTTGAAGGACTGTTGCAAAAACTGAACACCTGGAGAGACAGAATTGGGTTCACAATGAAAGAGGAAGACTATGGGAAGCTGACATTTCTGGTTGAAGAGAAAGGAAGGAGGTAGAATCGAGTACGAGTCATGCAGGAAGCCAGAGGCAAGGGGGACACCCGGAGACATAACTGAAGGTGATTGCGAAGAATGAGTTCAGGAGAGTAGCGAGCAACTTGAGCAAAAGAGACGCTGAAAATTGGTAGGCCTACATGGAAATAACTAAAGAGAAGTTCCTAAAACTGAGATACCCAGGAGGACTGTTGAGAGCGAAAAGAAGAAGACAGAAGGACCAAAAGGTGTACTACCACATTTAGCAGGTGTTTGACAAGTGCAGCTTGACGACGTATATTAAAAAAGGTGAGAACTTAAAAAAGTAAATGAGAGGAAAGGATGGGAGAAGAGACGAATCTTCTTCTAAGGGGTCTGCAACGTTCCATGCAGAGACTGTGCCGACTATATCGGAGACACAAGAAAAGGAGTTAGAACGAGAGTAGGACAGCACATAGCGAATGTGACGAATGGTAAACAACGGCATCACAGCTCACTGCAGATCAACGTCCGAGATGGGAGGAGTTTCATTAATGAATATACAAGGACCGTCGCACCCCAGAGTCAAAAACATCATTGCTAAAGCAGCACCTGGGAAAGAAGTAGCAGCTTGACAAGCTGGTGAGAGCGCCACCCACCAAATACGGGAGGCCACGAAGATCGGCGGTTACAAGTTCGAAAGCGGACGATGTAAAAACACTGAGTGACCAAGGAAAACTTTTATCGAGGTACCTGGCAGCCAGCCACTGAAAATTAGCAAGACATTGACTGTGTCTTCTGTTCGAGTTACTAGTGGTAAATATCACCATGTTCAACGTGAATCAAATTTGACTTATTACAATGCAATTCTTAAAACATACTACTGTATATTTATAATTACTTGGATTAAATGTACCCACATGAATATTTTACAAGAGGTTTGACAAAACTACTGTGTACTTCTGGGGAATTTTGATTTTAGATGAATGGGAAGAGTCCTTTGATTTATCGGATGGGCTGTTTACAGTTTCTTGCGAGTTTTCTGCCATAGGTGTCTCTCCCATCCTCCCTGGTGGTGAGGGTGTCAAACAGTTATTTCTATGGTACTCTGGTGTCGAAATTTGGTGACAGAAAATTTTAAAATGTTTTGCATTTTTTACCCCCTTGATAATGACCTCGAAACGTCAGGTTGTGTTTACTTTGGGCTTCTCTTTTTCCACATAAATACACAACAGCATTCTCAAATTTGAATTTATTTTTTTACACCAAAAAAGTATGTTGAATTTAATTAAAATTTCATGATTGACAACCAACTTCTCTATGTACAGTGAGCAACTTATATGGTAAAAGGCCTTTCAGCTGAAATGGATTTATTCTCCACACATTGTTTCACCCAACCTTCGGTAACAATGTGAAAATTCCTTGGTCTTTCTCAGTTAAGTGTTTTAATCTTCTGAAGTCTGCTTGAATCACTGTAAAGAACAGAAAAACTGCTAAATTAGCAGTTTGTTTAAGAAATCTGTCTAGTAAAGCAAGATCTGATGCACATTACTTCGCCGAATTCACTAGGCAGGGGGGTACTGTTTTAATGTAATTTTTTTTTCCCAACCACTATCAACTAACTATTAATTTATCTACATTTAGGTAAGCATTTCACCAAACATAGGTACCATGTGTGAGTAAAGAAAAAGATATTTGGGATCTCCCCCACAACTGAACATTCAGTGTTAAAAAAAAAACTTGCCATTCTTGTAAAAATTTCCACAAAAAAATCAAGAAGCAATAGAGAGAGATGGCGGTATCGCTCAGTAGGCCACCAAGATTTATTGATTTCCAACGATGTCACAAAATCCGAGGAAAATCACTTCACAAACACAGATCACAGTGGCATATTCCACCAAAAACAGAAGGGCCAGAACAAATACTTTGTGTACGATCACATTAGGAAAATTCAAAACACAGGGACGGGACGGAATTGCATCTTAACGGTAGTGAGTCCTGGCAATAAAGACGGCTGCCACTCAGTGCTTGCGGTACCTGGATCAGCTGTCATAGGGTGTGTTGGTTGGGAAGAAGCATGATTTTAAACTCGTCAGGAATTTTAGTTTTAATGCAGAACACACAAATTGGGGAGGTTTTCTGGGATAAAACCTTGATTCAGTGCTTTTGTTAGGTGATGAGGCGGCAGTACCTGACAAGCATAATTTTAGCTTTACATGGACTTAGGCTTGCTCTCATTGTATTACCTGCTATGAATAACTAGGTGAGTTACTTTGTCGTCCAATACGTCAGACTTGGAACCCCCATAGAACAAAAACAGCAATTCTGTAAGCTCCAGGCTGCTTCTTAAAGTACAAGTAGATTTCTTACTGACGACTTCATATCGGTCGAAATATGCCCTGCAACACAAAACAGAGAATAAGAACAACAAGTTCTAGCAAGATTTGGATTCAGTAACTCAATTTGTTTTTTTTCCTCACAGGCTAGGGAATCCATAACAAAACGAAACATAATAAAAATACACCACCAAGTGATAAAATTATGCTGCCAGATAGCGATCAAGGCTAGGGGCGCACACAGCTTCACGGGGAAGGGCATTTCAGGCATTGATAACGGACCCATGCAACAGGGTGCGAGCGTACGGTTTATGAAATTTGTGGGGATGGCCCCTAGACTGTCTCGGAGGGTTGACAAAGAGCTTCTCTAGCTGATGCGCGATCTTGTAGGTCTGCAAAATATCGTCTCTCAGCCTCCACTTTTCAAGGGTTTGAAGGTTCATGATCTCAAGTCGTTACAGGTAAGGGAGGTCTCGTAGGCCAGGGACAAGTTTCGTGGCACGCCTTTGCATCTTCTCAATGAAGGTGCAGTCTTTGAGACAAGATAAGGACACCATGCCTGGACACAGAAGTCCAGGTGTGGGAGGATTAATGACGTGTAGAGCATCCCCATGGTGGCAATGCTGACAAAGGAGAAACGGTGCTTAATTTGACGAAAGGCACTGTTTGCTTTTTCCACTGTAGCAATGCAGTGTGCTCCGGAATTCAGGCTACTGTCTGTCAATGATGACGCCAAGAGATTTGAGTGGAATGCTTTAGGGCAGTACCATTCAGAAGGTAGATGCGTTGAGGGTTGTTGTGGCCCAAGCGGAGCAGTTCACACTAACCAGTGTTAAAAGAGAGTTTGTTTACATTGGTCCATTGTTGGATGGCACTTAGGTCATGCTGGAGGATACGGACATCAGAACTTGTTGTAAGCTTCCTAAAGATCTTTTTGAGTCGTCGGCAAAAAGGTTGAATACGGAAGCAACAACACCATGGAAGTCATTAATATATACAAGGAAAAGGAGGGGTCCAAGCACTGTGCCAAGTACAGTAGTAATGTAATTAGGTTTATCTTTGGGCAAGCAGACCTACAATTTGAATTTTCAAATATTTACGAAACAAACCTTAGGTCACGGTAGCTCCAAAAATTGACCCATGTATCACGGTTACGACGGATCACGCTGCTGCATGGACTAACATCATTGTTCGTGCAAGATTTTGCATACTAACCCCTGGTCTGGTTTGGTCTAAGATTGCTGCCTATGTACATATAAAGCCAAGATTACACCTCAGACAGTAACCCATGTAAACGACCGAACCTTGCTTGCCGAGCAAGGTTAGTGAAAGTAACTCAGTTTTAAAGAGAAATTCTCCTTTTATTTCACATCAAAGCTCCCCAAAAAATCTTGGAATTAGCTTGAAATTCTTAGTGTTATGCCAACCTTACCATGAGTGGGACCATTTTAAAAATCGCGGAAATTGCTGAAAGTTTAAATTTCCGCAAATTTTAATGGACTTTGTCTTATTTTTGGCTTTCTTCAACAATTGGGTATTCATAATAGCAGGTGAAGGCATAACTTTAAACTTTTGTGTGAATTATAAATTGCTGAGATGGACACATTGTTGTGAACAAACAACTACACCTTTTTAGCAGTTAAGCGAACGATAATACAGCAAAATTTAACTTTTTTTCTCTTTAATATAACTTTTTTTAATTGGCCGCGAAAAACGACAATTTGGTTCCCGCGGAATGTTGTGATCGATGGCCGCGGAAAATCATTCTCTCTGACTATGGCGATGGCAAACGTCGAGGCCTTAGTCCTGCTACTGTTGTATAACAATTTAAATTGCAGTCTGGGGGTCCAGCTAGGTATTGCCCGAGTCTGAATGTTCCATTTAGTGAGATAAGAACTTCTTTTATTCACTGTAAATTTAATGTTGATCCTGATCGTCACAGAAATCCAAGATGGCCGATAGCATCTAAAGCCTATGGCACAAACCATTGACTTTGAAGACACTTCCAATTGTCTTTGTGTTCATATATTGATTCAGCCTTGTTCCTTAGAGCTTCCAGTGCTCATTCAAGTATAACTTGCCTTTAAATATCTCTCTTGCAGCTCTGTTTGGAGAACGATTCATGATATTTACTTCTGTAAATGTTTAATGATTGGTATTTTCTGAAAGCCACGAGCTTGCTAGAATCATTGGAATTTCAATTTTTGTTAAACAAGGTTGTAGTTAATGTTGTGAAGATTGCGGTATAATTTGCCCTTAGGGCACGTCACGCTCAAAAGGTTGAGTCCCCACAGAGTGGACATGTAGAAGAGCACCACGTGATGTCAGAGGCACCAACCTTTGGATTTTGCCTTTCTGGTACAAAGTACAGTTGGTCTCGGTAGAGTTCGCACTTCGC